>JAGFPH010016625.1:0-12857 GCA_018207615.1 Philaenus spumarius
TGTAAATAGAAAATTGAAAAAAGACTTGTTTGTAAATTGTAAATGTTCCCAAGGTTAAGGAGTTACGATGGGAAGTTCATTGCAATACATTGTGCATAGCTTGTGCATTGAAGATACTCCCATACGAGGGTTGGCGTGCGAAGCACGTAATGCTTTGTGTGTTGAAGATACTTCCAATACGGGGGTTGCGTGCGAAGCACCCAATGCTTTGTGTATTGAAGATACTCCCAATATGCGGAATGGCATGCGAACCATTTTGCAGCTATTCAGCACCGTCGTGAATAGACCCATTTTCCAAATTGTTGGTTGAAACCCTAAAACACAGGCCTATACATTTAATTTTGGAAATTTGCTTAACTCACGTAAGCGGTTCAGCTGCGTGGTCGAATTATCTTATTAGATCATCCTTTACAATCATCTAGAAAAGGATACATTAATAAATTTACTTTTGTGCATTAAGATCAGTGCACATTTCAGGCTTTGAGCTTTAGCTCAATTGAAGTGAAAAATTCCTTCTTAATCGTCGTTTTCGATTACATATTTTCCAGCCTTCCATTTCCACACTTCAGATTTTACGCCCGGGTTCGTCTGTTCGCCTCATTTAGTTTTAATTTTCTTAATACCTTTTTAATTAAGTAACTAATTAACGTTTCTCGTTCTTGTACGTTCAACGCACACAACTGGTTGTGGATTAATTAAAACTAAACAGGTAAAATACGAATATTTAAATCCTATTTATAAATTACTAGGGGAAACCCTGCGTGCTCCGCACGCCAACTCCGTCGGAACCTTCTATACATATAATCATGTTGTTTTCTTTATAATAAAGGTATAGGATTGATAATAACCCCACAGCTAAGATGGTAAATAATGTTAAATTTGCTAATCAAATTATTTCGTATATTTTATAACAGCAGTTATAATAAAGGTTAAAAGAACCTGCAAGTCTTATGTTTACACTTTAATAAAAACCTAACCTAAAAGTTAGAAATACTAATAATTGCTTCAAAGTTTGAAATCAGCTGCTAATGGAAAGTTTGGAGCAAACAGCTGTTTTATCTATTATTTTAATCAATTGGTTGTTGTGGTAATGAATGTAAATACATGTGTTGGTTCATCAGTCTAGGCCAAACCTAAGATTTTTCCCGACTAAATTTACAAATATTGAAATTCTAGCCTATGGTACGCAGCAGGGATGGTGTAGCTTTTTATAAGTAAAACTATTTTTTTCAATCGGTTCAGTAGTTCCAGAGATTACCCCCTACATAGGCCTACAAACAAACATATTTGACCCCTTCATGATATTAGTACAGATTTTACCTATCCGAATTAATTATGACATAAGCTGAAAAGATCTAATTCAACATAACATTACCGAAATAAGCATTGACCAAACTAATAGAAAATAACATAACCTTCCAAGATAAGTTTATTTGTTTTAGGATGTCAACCTATTTGGGAAATCGGTGTACTCACGAAGGCGCTGAATGTCTACCTGAGTGTACGAAATATATTAGTAGAATTTACTTCCACCTCAACCTCCAGCCGCTTTGCTTCCTTCCGCTCACTTCGCGCGAGTTTGCATCTCCATCTCGCGGCCTCGGATTATGGACTGCGCTTTGAGAGTTTGCCTCATTGCCGTCGGCCTCAGATCAGAAACCTCCCACGTAGGTTTTAACAGGGTGCTTTATGGAATTTTAGGTTTTTTCAATTTTTACTTTCTCCACCCTATACGTAGTATATGGAGAAAGTATTGTTTTCGTAAAAATGTTCGAATTTGAATTTTCAGTTGAATTATCTGTTTTGGTGCACCCAGAACCCCAAAAAATTGTTTAGTGCAATTATCTGTGTTGGTGCTCCCTGAACCCAAAAATATTTTTAGTGGAATTTTTTGTTTTGGTGCTCCCTGAACCCAAAAAAGTGTTTTTAACGTGGTGTCTGTCTGTCAGTGTGTCAGTATGTATACACGACCAGAGGGGACACTATTGGTTCGATTTTTATGAAATTTGGTATGTAGGTACTAAACCCTAATATCTCCAGGCGTTTTCTTCATTTTATGGAATTTTTAATTTTTAAGGGTAATTTACCCCTAAAAACCAATAAAAAACGACAAAAATGCAAATTTCTCAAAAACGGCTCTAACGATTTTGATCAAATTTTCAGTATTTATAGTGCTTAAGATGCCAAACAAAATGACACCACCCGCTTTTATCAAAACTTCGGCGTTTCATAATTGTGGGGAAATGTTAAAAAATAAACAAGTTTATGTTGTCAATCTAGCATCACGGCGACGGCCGCACGGGGTGGCACAACGGTAGCGAGGACGGCCAGTAATTCAAAGGTCGCGCGATCAAATCCCGCCTGGGACAATAACTTTTTTATACGATTGACGTAGGTAGAATATTATTTTTTTGTTTTGTTCTAAAAAGTAGTAAATAAAATGATTAAAAACAATATTATTTTGACTACAGTAAGTTGGGAGAAAGTTTGTGTAAGTTAACTGATACCGTTTATTTTTGAAACATTTTAGGTTGTGTAAGAAAACCACATGGACAGAATAAATCCCAATATTCATGTTTTTCGGTAAAACTGCAAAAAGTGCAAAACTCGAGCGATATAAATAAATAAATATAAATAAACGTGTAATTGTTCGTTTGTTCAAAATCTTAAATCGCCGAAATTTCTTCACCGACATCTTTGAAATTTAAATGCACGCTTGTTTTTCTAATCCTTTTGAAAAACAACGCCATTGTTAGACTTTGAAACAACACAAATCTGTACTAAATATTTTACGGCAGTGGGAGCGCGATTTTGAATAAAAAATAAATATGTTTATTGTTGATACTGTAATCAGCTGTTTTCTCTAATATTTCCATTAACAACTGATTTAAAACTTTGTAGCAATTATTTGTATTTCTAACTTTTAGGTTAGGTTTTTACTACAGTATAGGCCTGAGCCTTGCTGGTTCTTTTAACCTTTATTATAAATGCTGTTTATAAAATATACGAAATAATTTGATTTGAACATTTAACATTATTTACCGTCTTAGCTTTGGGGTTATTATTAATCCTACACCTTTATTATAAAGAAAACCTAACATAATAATGTGTATAGAAGGTCCAACGGGGTTGGCGTGCGAAGCACGCAGGGTCTCCCCTAGTAATAATATAAATATGGTATCTATCACTCCAGTTTTAAGCAATATTATAAACAAGGGATACTCAGATTGTCATGTTTACTGACAATGTTGTAGTACTTTTCCGTCGTGAATACTTTAAGATGTTTGTGGAAATACTGTTAACGTTTACAAAGAAGGATAATATTAATCCGGAGTAAGCTAAAGTGCATTCTTCAGACGAACATTATTACCTTTACTACATATTGAAAGTATGCGGGAGCTGGAAACTGAAACGCGGAGGGAATTTTAACGCTGATATGGCGGGAGAAGGGAATTTTTAATTTAGTTCTCACTATGACATAACGGAATCATCTATAGCCACTGTTTCAAAGCTGTGTAAGTGGAGATTATCAAGAATTGGACAAGCGTTGGGTAAAATCTTAAAACCCCATATTCTATCACTTCCTACAGAGTAGACGGTTGAGATATCAGAATAGATATAATAAATCGATCAAGCTGCTGAACCGCGGACGTGAGTTGAGCAAACTTCAAAAATTAACTTTATAGGCTTTTGTTTTAGGGTTTCAACCAACAATTTGGGAAATAGGTCGATTCACGACGGTGCTGAATGATGCAAAATGGTTAGCACGCCATTCCGCATATTGGGAGTATCTTCAATACACAACGCATTGCGTGCTTCGCACGCCAACCCCCGTATTGGGAGTATCTTAAATACACAATGCATTGCGTGCTTCGCACGCCAACCCCCGTATTGGGAGTATTTTAAATACACAATGCATTGCGTGCTTCGCATGCCAACCCCACGTTAGAATCCACCGCATGGCTTTGAACCGGGTACTTCCATGGTAATATACGTTTTGATCGATTTTAGGGGAACCGAGCGAGCTATAAGGTAGCGTAAAAAAAATAAATGTACAGAAGAACACCCTACATTTATATTTGTAAAAAAAATATATATGATTTGTAATGACACCCCAAAACGTGTTCTGGGGACATGATCGGTGCTCATTTGCTACTCCCGACCTTGAGTCTTACCATAAGGGCCACTGCAATAGCTCATTTTTCTTATGGACATTCGCTAATAACACGTTCTTAACAAAAATATGAAACAAATCGATATCAGTTCACCTTCAAGTAACGGGTAAATAAAGACCAGGTCGCGTGGGGGCCGCACAGTGGGGCAAAACCGTTTAAAAATATATTACTTTTTAAGCTTTACAGATCTAGATTTCAATGTTGGCTTTTGAGACACACTTTCTTGCCTCCCAAAGGAGTTTGATTGGTGTGACAGCCGGGCAAATCAAATTGTTCACATTCTGCATGTATAGGGTGTGGCGCGACCCTCTTCTGGTTCACCCCTACGGTGTCCAGTAGATGGCACGTCTTACGTTTAGTATGTACCGTCGATCCTCTTGCTGACGTACAGGGCTTTGTCAGGATGTACATGGAAGGGTTCTTCGAAATGAGACGAAGGTTGGTCACTTCAAGACGTTTATTGAGCAAAAACAAACAGCCCTCTGCTGGTACGACTACTTAAAAAGTCTGCTCCACTAAAAGAGAAAACAACCGGTAACTCCGTCGCACCACCCCATAGCCGTATCTAAACAGTGCAATTTCTAGCAGCTGAGTGCTTTGACATTGCTTCATTTGAAATTATTTTAGAAATCCATCTTTTGTAATTAATTGAGTGCTGAAAAAAAACTGAATATTCTTATAAAATTGCGGATCAGGATCGCGATTCACTTTAATTATAAACTAGCTGACCCATGCGAATATTTCGCAAGTTCGGAGTAGGCCTACATTTACCTGATTTAACACGTTGATTTAATTCAGTTAATTAAGTTTATTTATTTACATTGGTTTATAAATAACAGTTTCCCTATACAATCTTACAGTGTAAACAATCTAACTAACAGCTGTCATGCTAGTTAAACAGATGGTTAGTAGATGGCGCCTTTCATTAGGAACATACAGAGTATAATATAAAAGTTTTTTAAATCAATTTTTGTTAATAAAACATGAATTTTAAGCTGTTTGTCTATTTTTCCCGTGTAGTGGTTAAGGAAAGCTTTAAAATGATGCCTCATTCATGTAATTTGATGATGTATTAAGGAAGTTATGGCGTACCGACAAAAAATAGTCTTGAGAAATAATATATGCGATTGTTCATTGTGTAAGGAAAAAAGTTCAAACTTGGTACTTAAAAATTGTCGATTACTTGACAAATGAACGAGATTGAAAAAAATGTGAATCGCAAAACAGATACGTATTGTGACTGTGTTTAAAATGAGACCTTGCCACAGTTTTATGATAAAACATAAACGAAACAAATGGTTTTAAATTTAACATTGCTCTTATGAGATAAAATCCAAGATGGCCGCCTCTACAGCAGTCAATTAATCCTAACATTTAAAACCATTAGATGGCAAACACAAACAGGTCGACCCTGTGTGGTCTGGAGTCTGCCAAAGACCAACATTACTAACAGACTGACTTAGCCTCAAGCTATACCCCCCTTTAACTATAAACTATGACATCAGCTACTGTTTTTGTGCCAGCCATTATTTGGCACGATCACTATCGACATAGATCCAGTGGTTATTGTTATATAAGGTGTTGGGTATAACTGGGCAGATTTCATGTGAGCTATGGAGTTTGGATGCGCAGTGGGTCTAGGCTTCAGTAAGGTGGTGGGGGAAGAGGCAGTCTCAGTCTGTGTTGTCTGCAAGATAGCTGTTCCCCCTACAATGCCTCTGTCAGTCCCCACGCGGCCTCAAACTACAAACTTGTTCCTCCCCTCACGCGCATCTGACAGCTCAGATGAAACCTGCCCAGTTATAGCTGTCACATCGGTTTTTGTTACAGATATCACTCCTGGTAGATTTTAGTAATTGGTGTTGTGTTTTGTTGCACATACACTTCTGATGATGGGACACAGTTCCGAAACGCGTCAATTCTAGACGAAAAAGAAATATAAGTAAAAATACAAACATCACGTACTGCGACTTGCATACGAATTAACAAAGTTTAAATTTAAAATAATTAATTGTTATCAAATAGATTAAAAACACCAAACACAGGTTAACTTGTATAAAATTTCAAGAACGAACACGGACTTTTTTTAGAATGTAAAATGTTAGCCTATAAATAAAATAAATAATTGTGATTCAATGTAAGTAGGCCTACATACTACATTAAAATAATAGATATTCGTGAGATTTGTTTGGTGTTAACGTCAATTTTGGGTACTTACGTGTTATACGGAGGCCACTATTTTTTTTAAACGTTTCTAGGTTAGGTATTGTTTTAGTAAACAACAGAAATGAAAGAATAAAAATAAAAACATCTGGTGTGCACATCACACAACTTTCCTTACCAAAATAGATGCTGTATCAATTACCAAATTTTTCGAGCGAGAGATTGATGATACCATTTTCGAGTTAATAGGAGTATCCGTTTCGAAGAAAGCGGTACTAACTTCAAAACGGTTAATCCCACGGACCTGATTTTGATCTCAATCGATTTCTCACCCCCAAAAATGTCAAGGTCGATACCAAACACGGCTAGTTTAAAAAAAGTCATTTTTGCCCCCAAAAAGGGCGTTTTTGGGGTCAATTTTTGAAAAAATGGAAAAAGTTGAGTGGGGTATCTTTTTTGACATTCTTTTGGACGCTGAATCGAATGAGACCATTTTCAAGTCGATAGGACCAGCCATTTCGGAGATACAAACAAAATAACTTGCGTTTTTGTAATAACTTTTTTCAACGAATTTTTAAGGGTATATAGCGTACATAGCGTGTTAAGGGGGTCTGAGTAGAGTATGTTAGCAAAGTTTAATCAATATCGTTAGAGGGGTTTTGGAGTAAATACCAAAAATGTGCTAAAAACTGGTCCCACGGTAAGACACCACCTCCGATTTGCTTCAAATTTACATGGGTTTAATTGTTTACGTGTTTGAAGATATCCTGTAAATTTCAGTTCGATCCGTCCAGCCGTTTGCCCTGTGCACTCCGGACACACACACACACACAGACACACAAACAGACACACAGACACACAGACAGACCAATTGCCAAAAATGCATTTTTTGGACTCAGGGGCCTTGAAACGTAAAGATATTATGAAAACTCGACATCGAATTTTTGGGTCGATCGCAATACTTACCTTACCTAGTATAGGGTAAGGAAAGTAAAAATAGCCTTAAGTTCTAACCTATAGTATTTAGTCACAGTATGTTTAGTTGTTAGGTTACTGCTAAAAATAGTATGTAATAAAAAACGTGTAAAAATAGCGGCCTCCGAATAATACGTAAGCACCCAATTTTGTATCTTAATTACAAGTTGGAAGTATTTTGTGTTTGTACGTTATTACGTGTATAAAACAAGCAGTCGGAGTAAAAATAATTCGACTACGCAGCTGAACCGCTGACGTGAGTTTAACTAATTTACCAAATTAAATTTATACGTTTTATAGCTGAATAGCTGCCTGCGTGTACGTAATATATTAGTAGGATTTATTTGTACCTAAGCCTCCAGCTTCGACTAGCAGAGGAAAAAAACCCAGAATTTCCACCACGACCTTCCGGCATCGCCTTAAGGACTGCTTCGCTTCGCTCGCACTGTACAAGCTCGGCCGTTGGATCTCAGATCAGAAGATGACCCCTCGTCAAAACCCCCCACGTGAATTTGAACTTTACGTTTTGATCGATTTTGGGCGAACCGAGCGAGCTATAAGGTCGTGTAGATAAAACCCTAAAAAAGTTTCATAGAAGTAGGAAAATCTCAAAAAATATTTACTTCCAGCCAAAAAACGTACTTACGGTTGTTTAATTTTTTTTGGCTAACGAACTCGTCCGAGCGACATTGGCCACTAACGTGTGTACCAAATTTGGACCAAATCAGACTTAAAATCGGTCGTTAGAGTGACACGCATACATATAACAATTATTTTAACGACACCCAAAACGTGTTCTGAGGACAATGATCGGTACTCATTTACTACTCCCGAACTTAGGTCTCACGTTAAGGGTCACTGCAATAGCTGATTTTTCCTATGGAAATTCGCTAATAATAATCTATGAAATGTCAATTTACTTACCGAAAACCTACATAATATTTCAGTTGTTCGTTTTATTTACTTGTCACAATACAGACAATCGAATCAGTAACGGAATCTACTACCAATGCACAGAACTACGAACAAAGATTTGCTATCTAGGCCTACTTAGCCACAGCCTTATCTATTTCTTATATCTTGAACTTATCGAATGTTTCGCAATGCCATCCCTTCAACAATGCGTCATCCGTTCCAGTCAGTGATTGAACTCTGTGTAGGTATTTGAGGTTATGTTCGTTGAGCGTATTTTGTAACCAAATTAATAGTTTTATTGTTCGTTGTTCTGTGTTTAATCGCTTTCGGTTTAATTCAAGATCTGAAATGTGTTATTGGTTTCGTCGAACGATTATTTTAAAGAACTACCGTCAAATTACACGTAAGTTGTCATTATTTGTTTTCATTTAACTAGCTTAGCTAAAAATAATTTGTGTTACGATTTCGTCTTGTTCGATTTTACGACATACAATCATTACAATTATTTCTAAAATCTACTTCAGACATAACCTATAAGTATAAAGTAAACATAAGTTATCTTATATATTAAAAAAATTCTGTTTTTCTTTTCCGAGTCCGTTCGGCTCTTCTACCCGACCGATTTTCATAATTGAGGTCTTAAATTAAAGGTATGCACGCCCAGATTTGCCATCAAGCATTACAAATCATGTATCTTTCGCCTTACAAACGTTATAATCAAATGCAAATTTCTGCTGTGTATTCCTTATGGGGGTTTTTTTTTGGTTCTTTGTCCACTTTGCGTTCGTATACCGTCCATCCGATTGCTTTGAAATTTTGCATAGTAACACAGGTTAACCCTGGGAAGGTTTTAGGCCATTTACCGAAGTCCTAGGACATTAGGGCTACGCCCCAGTGGCCCTCAAAGTTTCAATGTTAATCTTATGGAAGAAAGATTTCTATTGATTTTATCAGGGACACAAAAACAGCTGTTCGTATGAAAAGATTAAAACAGCTGATTTTGATCAACAACTGATTTGGATCAAATCAGTATCAAATGTAGTATTACCTTTTTGAGGTTACATTGACAAACTAAAAACAAACACAAACAAAAATCAACGAAAAATGCTAACTATATTTTAATTCAATTCAAACATTGGTTGTTACAAACCTATTATATATAAAACAGCTAATTTGGATCAAAAACTGAACATAATCATTCACAGATATGTCAAGTCTTATATATTATCATCCGTTCAGCCGCTATTCACCCGAGAAGGAGCTCCGATATACAATCCTTCAAATTTCCCATGTTAATCTTATGTAGATAATGTTTATTGAGTTTGAGTCAGCTGCCAAATAAAAAACAGCTAATTTATGCTCGGTCACCTATGTACAAACGAGCAAAAGATTAACGAGATTCTTTATCGAATTTTCCATCTGCGAGCGAAGCGAAGCAGCCATCTGAGGCCGAAGGCCGAGCCGGGATTGGGACGCGGAGCGTCCAGGGGCAGAGCCCCTAGTATACGCTTATTTTACTTTACAAAATAAACCTAAGCTAAATTTACGAGTGTAGGCCTATACCATTAACCACTATAGTGTAGTCTGCGACAGAATATCTGTATTTAAATTGCGGATTCCTTCCAACAGCTGTTTTAATAATACCTTGGTTGTGTGATTTATTAAAATGGTTTAAAAGTTAGTTGATAGGGGTAAGTTTACTATATGCCTTCTTGGTGATATGACATTAAAATTTCTATTTATCATTTAGGTTTTGCTGTACTGTTAGGCCTACACATGTGTTCTGATGTACAAAACTAAACAAGTTTGTTTTTGTGATAAAAATTTACAACTTAAGTGACTCCAGTGAAGAAAAATGAACATATCGGAATAGGAGAGAGTGGTGGTCGTGCTATTTTACAATTAAAAGTCATAGTTTTACAATTTCAATTGTTTTTTTAAACAATTGTTTTAAAAACATTTTTTTCAATTGTTTTTTTTTTATTTTCATCGATAGGCCTAAGTCTACCTCAATTTCACATTAAGCATGCAATGTGTAATACATTAAAACTCATGTAGGGTATGCTGCTTGAGCCGGTATTTTAGATGTGTTTTGTTCTAACAAAAACACTTATAAATCAGGAAATACTTATCAGATTGCCATGAAATTACATTAAATTGTTCGTAAGAATATAGGGTATAGTAAAATACAAAAACTGAAAATCGATTTTTCTTGGATGTACGGACCTACACACTCTTCCTGACGTATCAACTTAAACGCCTTAAAATAGTTTAAAAAAACCCAAGAAAAACTGGGTTAATTAACTATTTAAAGGTAGGCCTATTGTTAGAAGTGTTTATTGCAGAAACCCCCTAAGGGATTTGAATTATTTATTTTTTATTTTTATGAATTTATTTTTGAACAGGTTTAAAAAATGCTGTTAAAATGGTTCAAACCTTAAACCACAAGGGAAAAATGTTATTGTAATACAACATTTTTAGGGAAGGTTTTTTAGTTTAACAAAAGTTTGAAAATTGTCAGTTAAGGGGTTTCTGAAAAAGGCCTAAATTATTATAAGGTGAAGGGGGATAAGTGTAACCGCGTTTTAGCATACTAGTTCAACTTTTGAGGCCACATTGAACATGCAACGTAAATAGATGGTTTTTTACTAAAATATTCTTTGTTTCATGCTCTATCATGGTAAATAGGTTACACTTAAATTAATCAAGCAATTTTTTTGTAATTTTTTCCCCTCAAAACATGACATTCGGGGCAAGTGTAACTGTGACCTGTACCATTGAAGAAACAACACTATAAGAAGCGAAACCTAATGGGCTATAAACGGACGCTTGCGTGTTAGTTCACATCTAAGCCACTCGGAGCGCCACCAGTCTTTTTCAGCTCATCGAGACGAAACTGACATTATAGACAGAGTTTAAATTTCGCCGCACCACCAGACCGCGAATATATCTGCCTCTTGCACTGCCTACTACTTTGACAAACTACTAATCATCCCCAACGAAGAGAATTTAGTTTTCGTTGTGGAGCGAGCAAGCACATGTTTCAATATTTGGCGCACGTTGTAACTATATTGTACAGTACTGTTGAGCAATGATTTATTATTGATAATGTTTTTAATAACCCAATTATATAAATTTAATACGTTTTTAAATGAATTAAAAACTATTTTAAGTAGTAAATGATTTTTTTTGTAACTTACAATGCAAAAGTTATGTCAAATACTGTATAAAATTATCGTAAATCTCCAATTAACATAATTTGAATATGGGTTTTCCTGAATTTGATTTGATAATCTATTACTGTGAAATATTGTAAAGTCTTCTAAGTTGGTTTTGTTGAAAAAATATCCCATACAAGATAAAATGAACGAATAAACACTTTATTTCGTAAAATCGGGCTTAAAATAAGTAAAGTATTTAAAACTAAATATGCAAAAACTTAGGTAAAATAGCAAAACAGGTTTCGTTTTGACACCAAACATATATATTTCAACCGTTCTCAAATAAGGTATTAGACTGTTCATTACCGCTTTTGGAAAAAGTATTGTTTTGCGGGCAATACTTATGACAGTTTTGCGAAAAAGCTCTAAAAGATTTAGTTTTAAGGTCAATATTTTGAACTGGGGAAAAACCATAAATAGATAAATAATAATAATCTTTATATTATTACAAAACAATTTACAATCGATCACGTAAGCAACAACTAAAATAATTCAAAGCAAAGTATGGTACACATAGACTACGAAATTATTATACCGGGTGTTCCGTTCCATAACTAGGTTTACGCTTATTCTTCGCGTAAGGGAATGAACGACCGTAATGTAAACAATTAGCACTAGTAAAGCCTAGACCACACTTACTTACAAACATGTTTTTGACGTGAGCGGTGATGAAATAGACAAAAAATTAAAAGTCTTAAAAGTTCAATTTCGACGTGAACTCAAGGCATTGTGTGAGAAAAATAATTCGACCACAGCTTAACCGCTGACGTGAGTTGAGCAAATTTCCCAAATTAAGTTTATATGCCTATTGTTGTAGGGTGTCAACCTACAATTTGGGGAATAGGTCTACTCACGACGGTGCTGAATAGCTGCCTCTGTGTACGAAATATATTAGTAGAATTTGTTTGCGCCTAAGTCTCCAGCTTCGACTCACGCGCTTTTTCGTTACACTCGCAGTGGAAAAAATCGCTTTGCGAGTTTGCACCTCGATTTTGTGGTAAAGGTTAATGAGCTTCGCTTCGCCCGCAGCGTAAAAACTCGCCCGTCGGCCTCGGATACTTTACGTTTTGATCAATTTTTGATCATAAAAAAAACTTCACAATTAATTGGCGATTGGAAATATTTTTTCGACAAAAATCTTTTAATAATATAGATTATTGTTTGAAAATATACAATTAATTATAACAAAATACTACGATATGCTCTTCTCTTTTAGTTATTGTTTTCTCACTTTAAAATTGGGTTTACACAACTTTTATAAATAATTAACGAAATGATTTACAAACGCAATAAAAAACAAATACTAAAATATACTTTATTATAAAAACTAATGCTAATGAATAAAAACGTGAATCCAGAATAAATAATTCGACCACGCAGCTGAACCGCTGACGTGAGTTGAGCAAAT
>JAGFPH010016626.1:0-19005 GCA_018207615.1 Philaenus spumarius
CTCCGCAATGTTTCTGTTTTCAAGTGACTCTGAAAATCATGTTTTTCTACTTGTTTATAAGCAAACATTTTCAATAAAAAATGATAGTTTGCCATTTTTGTCATCTATGAATTATAATTTAGACGTTCATGAAAGATTTTCTGAAAATTACAAAAGACTATCTTCAAAATTCGACGAAAGGTAAGTTATATTTAAGAAGACTGTAGACCCACATTGTTTCGTCCTGGTATTGTACAGTCTGAAGCGTAATACAAACCCACAACAAAATGTACACAAATATATCTAAGTTTTGGTGCATTCATTTGTGTTTCAATTGCCCTCAAACAGTGTGGTCACGTGGGTACAAAAAAAGGGGAAAAATATCAACTCAGCTGTTTACGAAATGAAAACTCACTGCCAATCGCAGGAGTGGGAGGAGTATTGTCATTATAAATGTACTTTTTACTGCACAAAATCTAATGATCTTTTCAATTAAAATTTCAAAAATCTATTTGTTTAATAAAAAAAAAAAAAATCCAGGAACGTAGTTTAAAAGGTTTCAACAGCTTTTTAGAACATTCTACTTACTACTAAATGTGCATCCATCGACGTCTTTTAGTCCTCTTAAATTCATTTCAAAAACATTGTATTCTGCTCGGCCTACAGGCGAAGATAGATTTTTAAGTTCCAATAACACAAATCTTTTCTTTCTTCTTACTCCAATTAGAATTATGTGTAGAATTTTTTTTATCCGCAACTCAAGTCAATTCCAGAGTATTGATTCAAAATTCCCATTTCTAGGATTCAGCAATAAATAATTAGCTTCCGTGTTCTATCCACCGGAAGACCCGACACCAAGGCGGCTTAGCCATAGCTCATGGCCAGCCTTGGAATCCAGCACGATCTTTGCCTTTCTATGCTTAATGAAGTCAGACTTATTCTTATTTAAACTAACCAGACAATTGTATTCACGTTTGAAATCTATTTCTATGTTTCAGATTGTATTAGATATTTTGCATACGACCATGGGTTTGCTGCAGGGTTAATTATCGAAAAAAGCAAAAGTCGTCTACGTAAACATAGATTCTTGGAACAACATAGTTATAACAACAGCATCTTTAAATTAATTAATTGTGAACTTAAAATTTGCATTCCCAAACAGTTATTTGTTACGTGTTATGTGTTGTTATTTCTTACTTCTCAACCCCTATAAAAGCGAGTGTACGTCCGTACGTACGTGAGTGACAATATAACAGCTGATTTCACCCATCACCTGTAATACTTAAACAAAACCCAGCGTAGATTATACTTTGGGGTTATGTATACAACTTCAATTAATAATATAATCTCTAGCGAAGTTGATTTTTTTAATACGAGTTATAGAACTAATGTATGCTTTCCGCATATTGGGAGTATTTGCAATATAAAATGTATTGCGTGCTTCGCACGCCAACCCCTATATTCTGAGTATTTTAATACACATAGCATTGCGTGCTTCTCACGCCAATTTTGAGCCTACGTGCTATTGACGCTCAAGTGCGTCCGCTTTAAAATATTAGTGATTATCACGTAGAAAGGTTCGAAAATAAAGTAATTTCTACTCAATTATAGGCTGTAAATATAAAATAAACGGTATCAGGAAACTGACACATACTTTCTCCCTTATTATAGGAACTTAATAAAAAAAATATTACCCATTTTTTTATTTTTAAGAGTAATTTTCCCATAAAAATACATAAAATAACGGAAAAACAAACTTTTCTCAAAAACGGCTCGAACGATTTTGATTAAAATTTTATAGTTTATAGTACTTTAGTTCCCTAATAAACTATACAATTTTAATCAAAATCGTTAGAGCCGTTTTTGAGAAAAGTTGATTTTTCCGTTAAGGGTTTTTATGGGAAAATTACCCATAAAAAAATTCACAAAAATGAAAAAAACGCATGGAGATACCGTGAATTAGTACCTCCATACCAAATTTCATCAAAATCAAACGACTGGTTTAGGCTCTAGGTCTGATAACATCCACACACACACACACACAGACATCACTCCGAAAACCACTTTTTTAGGTTCAGGGGGACGCAAAACGGATATTTCCACCAAAAACTCAAACCTGAAAATTTTGACGAATACAATACTTTCTCCATATACTATGGTATAGGTGGGAGAAAGTAAAATAAAAGGTCAGCTCCTAGCATAGGAAATACGAAATTTGCGTAGCAGCGGACGTGTTAAGAAGATATATGAAATAATCGCTTGTAAAGGCCAGCCCCGGATGCTTTGTAGGTTTTATCATCGTCGGGCGTGAGTTAGTTTCACCGTAATGCAACGATTTGTTTAACAGGCTTTGTGTTCGGAGAGAGGCGAGGGCGGCCTGATGAGGTTTGTAGAGCGAGGCATGGATCTGTGTGACCCAGTTACTGTACTATTGCTGTACCGTGTTCTTATTCTACACGTTTACGTTTTGCAGCCAAGCAAGTGTTCACCTTTGCGTAAAACACACGTTTATTTTGCAAGCATAACACAAATAATTCCATCACCCTGCAGGGATGTTGCTACAACAAATTATTGGGGGGGGGGGGGGGTTTCCAACGCGCAGAAGATGGCTCTTGGAATACATCCCCAGTGGAAGTAGGGCCCTAGAGGTTCTAGCTCGGAAAAATATACTTCTCTAATAAGGTTTTTAACCCTGCATGTGCTTGCTATATTGAGAACTTTACAAGTTTTAAATATTTTACAAGAATTTAAACATGTTCATCACATTATTGAAAAAAATTCCCCATACTTTCCCCACCGTTTTCTTTTCACCAATATTACCCGCTAACTTGAAAATTTCCCCACTTTTGAGGGCAAACCCCAATCTGGCAACACTGGTACGGCGGCCTGAGTGGTATGGCATGGTGAGTCAGCGATAGTCAGTGTTGCCACAATAACAAGGGTTGGAACTAAATTTCCCAAAACGTAATTTAAAAGAAGACGATGCATTTATTGTTTACAGAAATATTTTGATTTGCCCAATTGGATTGGAAATTACAACTTGCTTGTTATTTGAGAATGTTGGTAATTAACAACAAAAACTTTCAAAACCCAAACCAAAAGTTGGAGTTTTTGAGTTTTTTTGGGTGCAATTTATTCCCAATATCAAAATCCCAACTTTGTTCAAGTTCTCCCTTCAAGTTTTCAAATTCTCCCCCCCCCCCCTATAGTGACGTCCCTGCCACCCAGCTGAAATGCAGACGTGACTAAGCAAATTTTCAAAATTAAGTTTAAATGTTTTTACACAAACTCGTTTTTATAGTACTTTCAGGGAATTTTTATGGTACATGTATATTACGTTTTGATCGATTTTGGAGGAACCAGACTGGCTATAATGTCTAATAAAAAGAAATGTTCAGAATAATCTCATAAATTTATATTTTAGAGAAAACCCCAGAAAAGTTTCATTCCAGGACGAAAAATCTCGAAAAATACATTACTTTCGGTCAAAAAACGCCCTTCCGGCTGTTGGATTTTTTTGGGTAACGAACTCGGCATAGTCACTTAGAAAACAACGAGTGAACCAAATTTGGACCAAATCGGACGTAAAATCAGTCCGCTGGAGGGCGAAAACATATATACATAATTTTTAATAACACCACAAAACGGGGACCATGATCGGTGCTCATCGATAACTCCCAACCTTAGGTCTCACTGTAAGGGTCACCGCAATAGCTCATCTTTCCTGTGGAAATTCGCTGATATCAGGTCCCTAAAGATGGCGACACCTTTGGCAGATACGCGTATTTTGCAAAATTGTACCCTATGTTATTCTTATTGCTGTTAGAGTAACATATGAACCATGTTAAATACACTTTTATTGTTAACTAGGGGAGACCCCTGCGTGCTCCGCACGCCAACCCAGTTGGAACCTTCTATACACATAATTATGAACTGTTTTTTAACTTCCCGCTAAGAAAATTGAAAATTTTCTAAAATCGGGAAGTTATTGGTTTCACCCCGTTTTTCGAAAATCGAGTATTCATGAGACCTCGACGTTTTGAGGTCCTAGGAATCTTCCCTGACCACTCCCGAGAGGGTGTCACCCTGTCTGTATGTATGTGTGTGTGTATGTAAGTATGTGACCCGCTTATAACTTTTGAACGGCTTAACCGATTGGATCCTACCAAACGTCGTTTTAAAGAGTTCCTTCAAACTTAGATTTCCTGAAAATTTCAACTAATTCGGACCGGTAGGTTCTGAGAAATTTCGAAAAAACCAAGAAATAAAATTTTTTTAAATCAGATTTTTTTGGAATAATTTTTAAACGGCTTTACCGATCAATTCCAAAATCTAATCAGCTTTTAACCTTGAAAATCGACGTCGATCGCTACCAGTCCGGTCAAAATCGGTTAATTCGTTCGTGAGATATCGTGAACAAAAGAAAATAAAAAAAGTGTTTTTTCTCAATTTCTCCGAAATTTTTCATCAGAAATTTTTTTGTCGATTCTTTCAATGGACTCGAAAAACTGCATCGATTGCCGCAAATCGCATAAAAATCGGTTGATTCATTCGCGAGATATCGTGAACGAAAGAAAATAAAAAAAGTGTTTTTCCTCAATTTCTCCGAAACATTTCATCTGAAAAATTTTTGTTGTTGATTCTTTCAATGGACTTAAAAAACTGCATGGATTGCCGCAAATCGCATAAAAATCGGTTGATTCATTCAAAAGTTATGACAGATCAAAATTTCCAAAAATAGTGTTTGTTGTAATTAAACTTACCGGGAAGTCACATGGATGGCCTTTAGGGTCAACCGTTTTCCCAATTTTTATTATAATAAAGGTGTAGGATTAATAATAACCCCAAAGTTAAGATGGTAAATATTGTTAAACTGTCCCAACCAAATTATTTCGGATATTTTATAACAGCAGTTATAATAAAAATTAAAAGAACCAGCAAGGCTCAGGTATACACTTTAATAAATAACTAACCTAAAAGTTGGAAATACAAATAGTTACTTCAAAGTTTGAAATCGTATGTTAAACGATGGAAATAGTGGAGCAAACAGCTGTTTTATCTGTTATTTTATTCAATTGGTTGCTATGGTAATAAATGCAAATACATGTGTTGGTTCCTCAGTCCAGATTTGAGATTTGAACAAACGAACATTTACATTTTTATTTATATAGATTTTGGTATTAAAATCTGTTGCACTTTTTCGACAGATCGATTTTCCGTAACAATATTTTATTTACACTAAAATAAATAAACACATAAATGCATATTTTTTTAATTTGGTTTTATTTTCAAATATGGACGTAAGAACAAACTCAATATCCTATTATTTCCAAAAACGGATATACAAATAAATTAGTATTATTACCAGCTAAATCATTTGCTACCATAACATCAAGCAGTTAACATAACTGAAAACAATCAAGAGATTTCCACCTGAAACCTGGGTAATAGCTCACTTGATCGTTGTTTAAGTGAGGAAGATTTAAAGAGAACGGAAGTTGGGCAAATTGCTCGTGAAACTCTGATTAACGAGGCACTGCAGTCAGGTGTTCGGCTTCAGATGGTACAGCTGATCGGTTTACGGTATTGCGATCTTTTGGTCGATATAGAGCGTAACTAATCGATAGTACGGAACTGTTTGTTTTATCTATGAAGCGATGTTGATTGAACACAAGAGCACCAGAGATGGTGTTTATAAAAGAAGTTATATCTCGAAACATGGACGCCCATATTATATTTCCTAGGGGGGGGGGGGGGGGGGTTAACACGTTCAACGTTCTCTCTGCTAAGGACGCATATATGTGAGCTTGACACTGAACACTATGAGAAGCGGGCGACGCACAGTGCATTGCACGCCAACCCCATACACAATGCATTGGGAGATTTTCAATACACAAAATATTGCGTGCTTCGCACGCCATTCTGCATATTGGGAGTATTTTCAATACACAATGCATTGCGTGCTTCGCACGCCAACCCCCATATTGGGAGTATTATCAATACACAATGCATTGCGTGCTTTGCACGCCAACCTCCGGGAGTATTTTCAATACACAGAGCATTGCAGCTCATGCTTGAACTCTTGTAAAATAAAAAATAAGTATATGTAAAATCAAACGGCACATAACATTTAAAACGTATTTTATTGCTAATCTCTTTAAAGAAAAATACTGGACTACAATTAATAATATACGTATTTTCCTTTTTCTGGGAGCTAGGGGAGGGGCCATGGCCCCCCTCTGCCCATGTCTCGTATGTAGAGATAGGCGTCCATGTCTGGAAAGTAAAGACCAAATATTATTAGTACTGCTAAAAAGTGGGGGTAAAAAAGGGCCACCAAAATAGGACGTATTATATAAATTGACAAAATAAATTAATAAAAATATCTTACTTATGGCTATAGTAATCCACAACTGTGTTCATTGTTTTGGGAACCGAGTTCCTAAAGTATATTTCGTACACTCAGGCGGATATTTAGCGCCTTCGTCAATAGACTAATTTCACAAATGGTCAAAACCCTAACACTTAAGTTTGGAAATTCGCTGAACTCACATCAGCGGTTCAGTCGCGCGATTATTCATTTTAGTGTTTCGTTTTTAATACCTTTAAAATACCAACTTCACTTATTATGTTCCGACAAATTTAATTTATAGAGCACCCATACAATTTTTTTTAGAGTTTTCTACATCTATTTTCAATGTAAGGATCGCCAAAACTCATTCTTGCACACACAGCATGCTGCTCTTAGGCCGGCCTTGAACACAAAGATTGTATTCATATTTTCTAAGAAAAGAGTAAAAACGTTCCTCCAGTCACGCTTCCGACTTGTTATTCAGTAAACGCTCACAACACAACCGACTTAAACATACTTCAATACATAATTCCTGTTTTCAATATACGAACACGTTCAGTGTGTAATGACACAGTGCTAAGGACACGTGATTAACAGCTGTTTCTATAGAAATAATCGACAAGCTCATCTCGAACACTACCGTTGAGGACATCTCCAGCAGGCGTCGTGACCCATCGTCACGGTAGACTGAGCCTTCGTGCTTTTAATTACCTTTTATCTCGAGTCACTCAGTACTCCGGAGAGGTTATCCAAGCCCTCACTTCGGGTCAGACAAGAGGTTCCTGGTCGTGATGCATTCTTCTGCTGGTACTTCAGTTTGTTTGTCAGTTTCCCTCCTATCTGGTTATGATCGAGAAGAGAAATCACTGGAACTCTGAAAGTATTGCGTTTACTTTCCAGACGAGCAGTTGATTAAAAGATTCTTTTTCGTTTTGTAAAATGTTCTTTTAAGTGCTACATGACGGAAATAATTATTAGTTGTTAAGTTTTTTTTTTGTTCCTTGTTTTGTGGTTCCGGGTTTTTATTCAAATCAGTGTGATTTTGTCGCCACAGTGCTCTTTTATTTGTTTAATCTTCTTACTGTTCATCCTACATCAGCTTCCTTTTCCACCAGTCTTGTCTTGCTTCTTTAGCCAAAGCTTCCGCAGACTTTTCGCTCACACCAAGGCCTAGTTTCTTGTATATAGCTAACTTGCTGCTTTGCCAATCATTGAATGTTAAAACTTCATCATAGATGCATATTTGAAGAGTTTCAAGCCTCACAGATACTTGTTTAGGGACTTTAGACCAAACTAAATGATTAAAACTCTCGTTGGGGTTTTGCTTAAGGCCGTGGAGACACTTTTTCAAAAGTTCTTCGTTTGTTAGGGTCAAAGATTTTTACTATGTAATCATAATGAAGGCTATCTTTATGGTTGTATGTTCCTCCCTCAGCTTTGAAATATTATAAAATAGATCTAAACAGAGAATAAATTACTACGTGAAAGTCATGCAGCAAAGCTGTATCGTAGTAGGAGATGAACAGCTGGTGGGGCATGACATGGTTAATCAATTTTAATTATTTTACCAATTTATACGTGTCATACACAGTATTTTTGTTAATATGTTGTTAAAGGGATCATTCTAAAGTTAAAAAAAAAAATTCCCCCATTCCCGCTGCCCTTAAATCAAACGAACGCTAACGGTTTTCACACAGATATTTTGCCAAAGACCAATAAAACACAATAATACTTACTGAATATTAAAAACCCCTTACTGAATAATCTATAGTAATATTATAAAAAGGTAAAATTTGTTTGCTTGTTTGTTTGTATGTAGAACTACTCTAATCTCTAGAACGGATATACAACCGATTGAGAAAATAGTTTCACTAATAAAAAGCTACACTATCCCTGAGTAACATAGGCTATAATTAATTTTGATAAAAACATTTTTTATTTCAATATTTGTAAATTTAGTCGGAAAAAAATCTTACATTAGGGGTAGACTGATTAACCAACACATATTTCTTGAATGTATTTACATTCATTACCATAGCAACCAATTGAATATAATAACAGATAAAACATATTTCCATTATCAGCTGATTTCAAACTTTGAAGCAGTTATTTGTATTTCTAACTTTAGGTTATGTTTTTTATTAAAGTGTAGACCTGAGCCTTGCTGGTTCTTTTAACCTTTATTATAACTGTTGTTATAAAATATACGAAATAATTTGATTTGAACATTTAACATTATTTACCATGTTGGATTTGGGGTTATTATTAATCCTACACCTTTATTATAAAGAAAACACAGCATGATTATGTGTATAGAATGTTCCAACGGGGTTGGCGTGCGGAGCACGCAGGGGTTTGGCCTATATGTTTAACATTGTTTATAACTCTTTTTTTCATAGTATATCATAAATAGTACTGTCCTTCAAAAAAAGAAAAAATAGATAAAAGTGTATTTTAAAATTAAAATTAAATTGATAACAAGAATTTTCAATGCAAACTCCCATTTTGGTTATCGTCGTCTAGATGTGAATAACAGAAGTAAAAACGGCTGTTGTCGTTGACCAATCGTGAGACTAATTTAAACTGATTGGTCAGAACAAAAAAATGCAAACTAATGCAATTAACCAGCTAATAAACGGCCATCGCTAAACGTTTAAGCGACAGCGATAAAAAGTCGACATTTTCACGCAATCTGAACAACAAAAACCGATCGACCGTTGCATCTTGGACTCGTCATGCTTTCCAAACCTACAACCGAGAGTCCGAGCACCGTTCCGCCATTGATGGAGAGCAGGAACGAATAATGGCGGTATAAAAAATACAACGGCCAACAATGAATTGTTACGAGATGTACAGCACAATACTGTTAGCGTAACAATCTACGCGTGGATCAAACAACAGAAGGTAAATTTGGCTTCTAGTGTGCGGAAATAACAAATTGCTGGCTGTCAAAACACAGAGGAATAACTTTGTTAGACCTGGCCAACGTCCTGAATTTGGAACTCCCGTAAGAGCAATGTTAAACGCGGAACAAGATGACTGCAGTAATAATGATCAGACAATTATTCTGAATATGTTATTTTAAAGGTTAGGACAGTCCGAATGCGGATGTCATTTAGTTTTTAAATTTATTTTGAACTAAATTTGTTCTTTGACAACTCAACGTTTCCAATTTCTTTCTTATTCAGTAATACAAATATCAAAAATGTAAAAAGCTCACCACATTCGAAGTTTAATTATCTTTCAAATAAAAGTAATTTCAATAAATTGGTATAACTTATCTGTATAAATGTCTGCTTTATTGTGGAAGCATGCACGGGCCCATTCTGTATTCCTACTGGAGTGTTTAGCCTGTACTCTAGCGATTGTAACTTGTTGCTCGCGGAGGAATACTAGAAAAATAATATGTCCGTTACTTTGAACGTGTGAGAGAAAGCTGTGTATTGCACATACCAGGTGTCTTAAAAGTCCCACTCCACCACTTTAACTTTTGTGTTTGGTTAAAACAAACAAATATCCTTTGGGGAACGACACTAACTTAGCCCAAAGTATCTTTTGAAGCAATCGGAAATTTTTAGTGTCCCCTAAAAATGGGGGATTTTGGGGGCAACTCAAAATTTTTAAATGGGAAGTACGGTCATGCGATACCTCATTTTAAAGGTATATTTAAGACTAGGAAAATGGCATGAAGAAAATCAAAATCGGACCACCCAAAACAAAATGGCGACCCTAAACGTGTTGAAATAAATCGACATAAAGTTGCTAATATCTCGAAAAGGAAGAGTTTTTCGAAAACATTTCAAGAGACAAAAAATATTTATTTCAAAGTGCTTGACCTAAACAAATTGCTTTCAAATCGATTTCGTAAATTAGATTTTTTACAAAATTTTCTAAGACGTAGGAGTCGACTTAAAATTTACGAAATTTTTTTGGAAGCAATATTATAGGTCAAGCACTTTAAAATAAACATTTTTCGTATCTTGAAATTGTTTCTAAAAACTCTCCCTTTTCGAGATATTAGCAACTTTATGTCGATTTATTTTAACACGTTAAGGGCCGCCATTTTGTTTGTTTGTTTTAACAAACACAAAAGTTAAAGGGGGGAGGACTTTTAAGACACCTGGTAGTACTCATATACATTGTCACGCATGCGCATTGTAGTACGTTTACAGTCAGGGTTGCGTCTGTAACCCTTTATTTTCCGCCTATAGGCCAATACTAGTAAATACATACGTAGGAGTAAAACATATCATTATGAAATTAAGGTAGATCCAGAAATTACAACAGACAAGAGATAATATATTTTTAAAAACCAAACGACTTGAGTAAATTTTTAACATAACTAAAATAATTTCATTCTTGAACCAAATAGACTGTGGTGGATGACCATGTTGAGTTAACATGGTGGCCGACTTGAGAAGACTGGTAACTGGCTCATACAGATAGAAGGTTTGCCTTCAGTTACAAAGCACTGGTGAGGTGAACCAATAATGGTGAGATTTCACAAGCACGAGACTATTGTAGTTTGGAGACCAGGCCAAGGCTGTCAAATCTTAAGTATCACCAAAACAACTGTGATTCATTAGCTGGCGTTCTTTTGTTTTCTGACACTTTTGTTTTCCACCAGCAGAATAAATTCTTAAAACTGTAATGACTAAGCTATTATAGTTTTTTCAAAACTCGCCTTCACAATTTGCAAAAGAAATGCGTTTGAAGTGCACTCCCACTCGATCTAACGTCTCCGTTAGACAACCACAGATCAGCTGTGACTTAGGTACAACCCTAGCGCACGCGCAGTAAAGAGAGACTGAACGATCAAACATTTTATTCATTCTAGCTGGCATGTTATAGAAGAAGTTTCGTAACAAAAACATAGCCTTACATAACTTGTAACATCAGTGCTCATCGTTGGTCAGCTTAAGAATTGAAACAAAGTCAAATATGATACTGTACTATCAAAGTTAAGCTGAACTGAAAAGGTGTATACAACGACTTTATCCAAGTCTACAACCGGACCCTATCGAGTCAGTCAATTTATATTAGAATTTTACTACTTTGGCTGCACATCCTTTGAAATCCTTCTAGTCATAATGCGCCTGCTCAGCCACATGCATTGACCAAAATTGTAAAAGCTTTTGTCTCAGGATACGATAGATATATTGTTGTTGTGTGCGACAAAGATGATGTGACGTGGCAAGAGCATTTTCTATATTTTAACGCAAGACACAACACAAAGCACATAAAGAAGGCTCTGGTTCGAACACTGTAACTGTTGGGTTCGTCATTGTAGATGAGAACAATAAATTATCCGAACATGCTGTATCAGCTTTGGAATCACCCGAGACTGGAATTAGATTAGCTGTTAAAATTGTAGATGCAATGAAATGAATGTTACAGGTTTCTTAAAAGAAGTAGACATTGTTGCAAGTTGGTATAAAAGACAATTACAAGAGGAGAAGAGTTGAAGGAGAAAGGTTTGAATGGTATTTATCACGTTGGTAAGGCTACCAACTGTCCCCTAGCAAAATCGCACACGTCTCCTGGAGGCACACAAGATAACAATTGTTAATGACTGTGGTGGTCTTAGTCCGAAATCTAAGACAGAAATTCCTGGAATGAAGCAGAATTGTGAAGGAGCTGCAGGTATTCTTGGAGCATTTTATACAGCAATAAAAAAAGGATTTACTCAGGATCTTCATGCTGTATTGTCTTTGGCAGAGAGTACTATTGGTAGCTTAACGATGACATTCAAACGTTCTACTCAGGAAGAACGGTAGAAATCAACAACACAGATGCTGAAAGAAGAATTGATAGAGTAGCTTATGCTTCAAAAGACCTGAATGCAACAATAGTTCTTGATATGGCAACACTGACTCAAGACACAAACACAGGAAAATACCATGGAGTATTGTTGACCAACAGTTCAGAGTGGGAGAAAAGCATTTTCAGAGCTGGTAATATCTCAGGTGACCTGATCTATCCTATGGTGTTTTGCCCAGAATTACATTTCTCTGAATTTGCATCCGTTGTTGCTGATATGAAGAACTCTGTTGCTGATCGTTTCAACGCTCAATCCTCATGTGCCGTGCTATTTATACTATCCCATTGGGCTTCGATTTTCCTGTGCCAGTCTAAAGAAATGAAAATTGTTTTGAATTGTACTTTGATGTACATACCTACTCATCAACTCCCATAAAAGCGAGTGTACGTGGAGCAACATTTAAAGAAGAAATAATAATATAACTTAATAATATAACAGCTGATTTCACCCATCATCTGTAATACGCAAACAAAACCTAGCGTAGATTATACTTTGGGGTTATATTTAAAACTTAGCCTATAATATTAATAACTTCTAAATCATTTGATCTATAAATTTGAAATAAAAGGCAATTAAAAGATAATATTTTTATCTTTCTTTAAATATATATAATAATATACATAAACACAAAATCTTAACAAATATTCCTAAAGTTTTATAATCCTTATAATTGTACACATTTACCGAGTTAAAAATCCCCGTTTGCATAGTTAAGTAGGCCTAGATAAAAGGTGTTTAAATTGAACTTTGTATAAATGATGTATTTCTGATGTGTATCCAATTAATTCGCCTGTGATTTTTCACGGGGATTTACTAGTCTTCGATAAAATACGAGCCAAGACTAGTAAATTGTAAAATAATAATTAATCATAGAATTATCTTGCGTTTAGATTTAATTTCAATTTTATGCAATCAATTTATTTTTCTCCAGGCCTACCACAAAACACGAGGCACTGCCATTCAGATAGCTCGCATAGCGGCTGCCACCGTGATCGCAGTGACTTTCATCTTGGGTTTCTTCATCTTAGCTTCTGCTTACATCACCGCCACCGCCTCCTGTGCTCACTACGTCCAAGAACAATACCAACAGGTCAGTTTAGTGATAGATTAATAAAATGTGAAAATAAGAACATGTTCAAATACTATCATACATCAAAAAAACGGTTCAGGGAAAATTATTCACCATTAACTTATACGTACTTTAGGAATTAAATAAATTGAGGGTGTAAATTAAGACGTGGTTTTGAGACTGAATAAACTTCCATTATCAAGGAATAATAGCATTCAGTGCGAAACACGCAATGCTCTGTGTATTGAAAATTTTCCTAATGCGGGGGTTGCCGTGCGAAGCACGCAATGCATTGTATATTGAAAATACTTCCAATACGGGAGTTGACGT
Source organism: Philaenus spumarius (assembly GCA_018207615.1). Lineage (NCBI taxonomy): Eukaryota > Metazoa > Arthropoda > Insecta > Hemiptera > Aphrophoridae > Philaenus > Philaenus spumarius. Next base: position 13,552 of record JAGFPH010016626.1, read on the forward strand.
GCGAAGCACGCAATGTATTGTGTATTGAAAATACTCCCATATGCGGGTTGGCGTGCGAAGCACGCTATGCATTGCGTATTGCAAATACTCCCATACGGGGGTTGGCGACTTGGCGTGCAATGCACTGTGCGTCCTTAGCAGTGGAACATGTTGAGTGTTATTTAACGTTGCTATCTGGCCACTTTTAATTTTATATACAAGCAAATAAATAGTTACGTGTAGTGAAATTGCCTACGTAACGCCTTCTTTCAACACTCATCCACCATGAGAGATGGTATAAAAGAGTTCAGTAAATGAAAGATTTTTGCCATTTCATATTAGAGTGCTCTTTAGTAAAACCATTAACTATGCCACACTTCACCTATTGTGACACAGTAGTCAGTGACATGGCTTATGGCTGCCCTAATCTAATTGTCTCCGTAAGCCACGCCGTCCACTGGAGCCGTGTTCGGCCGAACGATCTCCCAACAAAGGGATGAAGTAGAGTCCGTCCATTGCGGCAGCATGGCTAAATAAACTCCAACGAGCTCCTAATTATTGTATTCGATTATTTTTTTATTTCAACCGTGAGGATCATGTTAGTCCCTATTATAAACAATTTATCTTTTTATCTTTTAAAACTTGTTGAATTTAGATATTTTCATATTTTTACTACATTGCATGACGTCCTTCAACCTAGAGTGCAGATTTAATAAGTTTGTTTTTACCTCGGATAAAAGAACGAAAATTACAAGAAAGGGGTCCACCATGCTAATCATTCCCAAGCACAGAACTGTGAAGTATAGTAAATCTTGTAACTGCATGTCGCTTGTGGAATTCGCTACCAGATTGTTTTAAAACTATTTAACCGTGCTCAATTTGCAAAATCATTGAAACTTCATTTCTTGAATGGTATAGATTTGGATTGCTTTGCTGGGGTGTGGGAAAAGGAATTTGTTTATTTATATTTTATGATGTATGAATGGGCGCGTGTACTTATAAGTAGTTTATTCTTTTACTTAAATTAATATCTTTAAATTAAGCAATTTTATATTGTAAGGTTTAAGAAACAGTATAAGTTTAGGATTTTTTATTTTTGTGATTTTATGCGCATTTTTTTTTGTCTTTATTGTGTAGTTTTGTTTTGTTTTAGGCTTAAGATAAGTGTGTCAATATGTATAAAAAATAATTAATTGTGTATGGGTTAAGCGTAAGATAAGACCTGTTGGCCCTAACTTCGCCTATCCACCATTTTGCTGCCACCATATTTTATAATCATAACCAGAAACATATCATACAAGTTATACAACTGTACAAAATTTCAAGTCAATCGGTTAAGTAGAAGATGAAACCCGCTTACAAGATTTGTCTGCATTGTAACTTGTAACAAGTCAAACTATCAGCATGATAAATTAGCTTGATTGTTGGAAAATAAACATTGCAGTTATTATTTCAGACATGTCTTCACAGATATAAATGGCGATTTGTTCTCTATTTCAAGTCCGATTTTACACCACGTTTTTTACAACCCTTTTTAACCTTGTAAACAAAAGGGTTTCGTTACATATGTACATAAACGATTTTGACACATAAATTCATGGAAATGCCTTCATTCGCCAGTGTACCAGATTGAAAGTACAGTAAATAACTTGAATTAAAACAACTAGGACAGATAGTACGAAAATGTTTTTTAAGGTTCGTCAGACCCAGCCGCCATCTTGAATTTCAACTCCCACAAGAACAATGTTAAACGAGTAGGCTAACAAGGTAATGATGCAGTAATAATGATCAGAAAATTATTCTCAATATGCCATTTAAAGACAGTCCGAACGTGGATCATTTAGTTTAAAAAAATGTTTGTTCTTTGACTTAACGCAAAATCAAAGTTCGAGATTTTTTCTTATTCAATAATGCAAATATCAAATATTGAAAACCGCACCACTTTCGAAGATTAACTACTTTTCAAATGAAAGTAATTTCAACAAATTTTTTGTTTTGTTTTCAAAGTTTGTGATTTTTTTCTTATTCAATAATGCAAATATCAAATATTGAAAACCTCACCACTATCAAAGTTTAATTACTTTTCAAATAAAAGTAATTTCAATAAAATTAGATAATTCATAACGAAAAAATCAGCTTTATTAATTGTGGAAGCATGCGCGCGCCGAATTTGTGCTCCTACTTGACTGTTTAGCCTGCACTCTGGTGGTTATAACATCAACTTGTTCCTAGATTAGGAATACCATAAACATAATATATTCGTTTTGAATGTTTTAGAGAAAGCTGTTTTTAATAACACATACTCACATTGTCACGCATGCGCATTTCAGTAGGTTTACAGTCAGGGTTACGTCTGTAACTCTCTAGTTTAGCCGCTATGAACGTCTAGTAACTTTATGAAGCCGCTCTATATTTGCCAGCGGAGGAATGAAACGCACAAAGACTCAATGCTAGTAGTGCTCAGCTCTGCAACTTGGAGAGTTGGGGTTAAGGGGAGGATACCCTGTCCGCCATATTGAACCTGATTCCCATAAGAGCAGTGCTACAGAATAAGTCATTTTTTCCCGTTAGTTGGTGGAATAAATTTAAAAATTTTGTTTCATTTTGAAGTACTGTCATATGCGGATGTTGATTGCTGAATACATTTTCAAAACCCGTTTTATTCTCTTCATAAACGTATGATGTAAATAGTAAACTTTATTAATTTTTTACTCAGTTGCAATAAGAGATATTGCAAAAAACCTTAGCAATCAACACCCACAATCTATTTTATTTAAAGAAAATAAACGGTATCAGTTAACTGACACATACTTTCTCCCAACTTACTGTAGTCAAAATAATATTGTTTTTAATCATTTTATTTACTACTTTTTAGAACAAAACAAAAAAATAATTTTCTACCTACGTAATCGTATAAAAAAGTTATTGTCCCAGGCGGGATTCGATCGCGCGACCTTTGAATTACTGGCCGTCCTCTTTACCGTTGTGCTTCTCCGTGCGGCCGTCGCCGTGATGCTAGATTGACAACATAAACTTGTTTATTTTTTAACATATCCCCATAATTATGAAACGCCGAAGTTTTGATAAAAGCGGGTGGTGTCATTTTGTTTGGCATCTTAAGCACTATAAATACTGAAAATTTGATCAAAATCGTTAGAGCCGTTTTTGAGAAATTTGAATTTTTGTCGTTTTTTATTGGTTTTTTGGGGTAAATTACCCTTAAAAATTAAAATTCCAAAAAATGAAAAAACGCCTGGAGATATTAGGGTTTAGTACCTACACACCAAATTTCATTAAAATCGGACCAATAGTGTCCCCTCTGGTCGTGTATACATACTGACACACTGACAGACAGACACCACGTTAAAAACACTTTTTTGGGTTCAGGGAGCACCAAAACAAAAAAATCCACTAAAAATATTTTTGGGTTCAGGGAGCACCAACACAGATAATTGCACTAAACAATTTTTTGGGGTTCTGGGAGCACCAAAACAGATAATTCAACTGAAAATTCAAATTCGAACATTTTTACGAAAACAATACTTTCTCCATATACTACGTATAGGGTGGAGAAAGTAAAAATACAGCTTTCGTTTTTTGACGAAAATAACACAAAAATATGCTTAAAAGTGAAGGTATGGTTAGGTTATTTTAACATTGAAATTGGTACCCAACTTCGCCGTTTTGAATTTAGTGACCCGAGCCTTAACTCAGAAATAGTTTGGCCGATCGTTAAGTATATATTGAATGTGTAGGCTACTCTTAATGACATGCTATCGCCTCCCACAGTGTAGATGTTTCCTTTATTTTAATTGTTGTACTTTGAACAGATTCGTCTAAAACATATTCATCAACAGTAGAAAGCGAAATGTACAATTAAATTTAAAACTAAGTGAATAACTTAATCCTAATTGTGATGATTAGCCGTTTCTACTGTCAAGATTTCACCGGATCCTTTCTCTGTGAAATCGTTTGACCTGGTACAATGTAACGGTTGCTTCGGATTTACATTTCTTTTTCCTTTTCCTCACCTCGACGAGGATTCAGTTTTCTAGAATACAAGGTGGTATTATAGAAAGTCACGTGACCTGCTTCAGGATCGTCTTACGTGTGCCCGTGGTTTAGTTTGTTCTATAATATTGTAAAAGGCGGGTCATTTTACACCCTAGTTGTTTCGTCCGTTTAGTTGGCAGCGTTATAAATTAATTGCGCGTGTAAATAGATCATTTTAGCACTGCTAACCGCAACGAAAAGCAAGGCTTAGGCTGCGTGCAGTGAATTGTGGGATCTAGTCGTTGCAGCTCTTGAAAAAAGATTTAAACTATATTTTGCGAAGCTGTTCAAATTTTTCTGCCGATGCGTATAAAAAAAGATAATTGTGTGCTTATCTTTTTATCTTTTGGTCTTATCTAAGACCACACGGGAGAAATGTAAACGTTTTTAATTAACACAACTTACGAAATGAGGAAGCACAATGTCCATTTCAGAGGAATTACTAATTAAACTAGACATTGTAATGACATTAACAGATCAAGCCTATGGCGTAGGACAATCTGTTATGCTTATACAGCCAACTCAAATATACTGAAATAGCTGGTCCGACCCGGCTTTGCACGGATAGACAATATTATACTATATCAATAAATATATTACACTATGTATTTCTTATGGGGATTTTTAGTAACTTTGACCCCCCCATAAACCTCCCCTAAAATTTGGATTTTTTTAAAAAAAACCTTTCTTAGCGAGCACCTAGGGCCCTAGAGGAAGCTACATAATAAATTTCATTCCAATCCGTTCGGTGTTTGTTTTTAGTAACTTTGACCCCACCAAACCCAAATAAAATTTCGAATTTTTTAAAACCTTTTCTTAGCGAGTACCTAGGGCCCTAGGGGAAACTACATACCAAATTTCATTCCAATCCGTTCGATGGTTTTAGAGAAATCGTGATTTTGTAACTTTGACCCCCCACACCCCTAAAATTTCGAATTTTCTGAAACCCTTTATTAGCGAGCATATATGGCCCTAGAGGAGGCTACATACCAAATTCCATTCCAATCCGTTGGGCAGGTTTTGATAAATCGTGATTTAGTCACTTTTGACCCCCAAAAACCCCCCTAAAATTTCGAATTTTCGGAAACCCTTTCTTAGTGCGCGTCTAGAGCCTATAAAGTATTAGTGTCAAATTTCATGTTTGTAGGCCTCGTGGTTTTGGCTTTTATAAGTATAGGTTAGGATTGTGATTTTGGCCTAACCGGCTAAGGCGATAGTCTATGGTGATGGACTCTGCTGGTTCGAATCTCGGCAAAACCATTCTTTTTCAAACATACGCAATAGAGCGTTTCACTTTAGGAGCGTTTCAAATTAAGAGCGTTTCACATTAAGAGCGTTTCACTTTAGGAGCGTTTCACTTTAAGAGCGTTTCACATTAAGAGCGTTTCACATTAGGAGCGTTTCACATTAAGAGCGTTTCAC
>JAGFPH010016627.1:0-19002 GCA_018207615.1 Philaenus spumarius
GTTTACCCCTGACACTCACTGAGGATGAGATCTATCTAAATCTAGCATATCATCATTGTCCCCAAGCCAGTCCTTTACACGTGCGACATCCAGACATCGAAGTGCCCGAGTGAGCATAGAGAGCACACACCCGCGGTACCACTTTTGGCTACACTGCGAACAACTTGCCCCGAAGCCTAGAATGGTCGCAGACCCATTACCTTGGGCCCAGTAACATCCCTACTGTTTCAGATTCCTTTCACTTTCCGCTGAGGACTTCCGACGCGTCCAGGTTACCCGATGTTCCGTACCGGCTACCTTCCACCAGCACGCCAGAGTCTACACAGCGGGAACCTCCATAGAAACCTCGCGTGCTGCTTCCTAACAACCAAACACTCCGCCGGTGGAACTGTGAATCGCACAGTTCCATACAAAGATTTTGGTATCTTTTTTATAAACTGGGGGGGATGACTCTAACATTAAGGTTGAGTATTATATATTGTACAAGTATAAAGAAAGAAATAAACGGTATCAGTTAACTGACACAAACTTTCTCCCAACTTACTGTAGTCAAAATAATATTGTTTTCAATCATTTTATTTATTACTTTTTAGAACAAAACAAAAAAAATAATATTCTACCTACGTCAATCGTATAAAGAAAATATTGTCCTAGGCGGGACCTTCGATTCGATCGCGCGACCTTTGAATTACTGGCCGTGATCGTTACCATGGTGCTACCCCGTGCGACCGCAGCCGCGATGCTAGATTGACAACATAAACTTGTTTATTTTTAAACATTTCCCCATAATTATAAAACGCCGAAGTTTTGATAAAAGCGGGTGGAGTCATTTTGTTTGGCATCTTAAGCACTATAAATAATGAAAATTTGATCAAAATCGTTAGAGCCGTTTTTGAGAAATTTGCATTTTTGTCGTTTTTTATGGGTTTTTAGGGGTAAATTACCCTTAAAAATTAAAAATTCCAAAAAATGAAAAAAACGCCTGGAGATATTAGGATTTAGTACCTACATCTTACCAAATTTCATGAAAATCGGACCAATAGTGTCCTCTCTGGTCGTGTATACATACTGACAGACTGACAGACAGACACCACTCTAAAAACACTTTTTTGGGTTCAGGGAGCACCAAAACAAAAAATTCCACTAAAAATATTTTTGGTTTCAGGGAGCACCAACACAGATAATTGCACTAAACCTTTTTTTGGGGTTCTGGGAGCACCCAAAACAGATAATTCAACTGACAATTCAAATTCGAACATTTTTACGAAAACAATACTTTCTCCATATACTACGTATAGGGTGGAGAAAGTAAAAAAGACTCATTATGTTAAATGTTATCAATAATATCAAGTGGAAATAGGGGTGCTACAGTTCCAGTGCCTTTACTATACTCGAACAGCCACTGGTTTCGGTGCAAGCTGAACGCAGTGTAGCCTAAAATGGACTCTAGGACCGCTCAAGGGTTTCAACCTCCAGAGGTCATGTGCGATACCTCTCCATCATCTTGCAGATCTAGGTACGCCGGCTCTCTTTTGTGTTGTACAACAAAAGTAGAAACGGATAAAGGTAACTAGATGAAATCTGTTTAAAAAAAAATTGTATTAAATTTCAATAATCAGAACTCAAAAAATATTTTGCTATGCATTTTGGGTTGAGGGGTGCAAAATTGTATATCTGAATTAATAGTCTTATATTTATGATACTTTAGTGTGAAATATAGTTTAAATGGCTTTTATGAAAACTATGTTTTTGTTTTTTAATATATTTCCAAAATGCTAATAAACACCATCCCAAAATGTAGATAAAATGGTTTTTTGCAGATAAAATTTTGAACAAAACCAATTGATTCTCTCTAATGCGCTGCGATAAATCAAGTGGTGCAGGTAGTCACATGGTTCAAAATAAAGAAAAACTTCCTACAAACATAATATGTTCGCAAACGATTCTTTTACCAGCTACACGACATTTTGTTTGTTATTCTAAATAATGTATATCTCTAGGACAGCTTAACCTATTGAGTTGAAATTTTGCACGTCCCTCATCATTGTAACGACCTAGTTTGACGGGATCAATGATTACAAAGTAGTAAGGTTTTATACTCTATGTAATCATTGGACGGCATCAACATCCCGAACAAAGCGTAGGTATTAGACCAAATAATTAAGTTCGACGCTGTTGGGTAACTGTTCGATGGTTTTGAAAGTTATACCATTCGGGAAATTAAAAGGGCTACACAAATCTGCTAGTGACCTTTTTTATAAAATGTTACTGTTTTTTTTTTAAGTTATTTTCATTTAAATTGTGTAATTGTCCGCCATTTTGAAAGGAATTTTGGGAACAAATTCATTATATTTTTCTAACTAGGTCTTTACACTGATGAGTAACTTGAAAAATTTAAACTGAATCGGTTGTGCCGTTTGAGAGTTATCAATTATTTAGTAAAAAACAAAATTATGGATAGCTTTAAAAATAATCGTTTCCGGACATAGCCTATGTTTAAAGAAACTTTTTTCTTTATTTTAATATAAACCACTTCTACGGTTTATTTATTGTTTTAATATAATTTATGAAACGTTGAAATTAAACTAACAATGATTTTCTGTTTGTAATAAGAAAGCAAAGTAACTAAATAAACTTGACGCCAGTGACGTGGATTTACCTGTTTTCCCAACACTTTTATGCAATCTACTCTTTCGCCTTAGTCTATACTGTACTAACATTATAAAGAGGTAAAATTTGTCTGTTTGTTTGTTTGTTTGTATGTAGGGGGTAATTAATCTCTGGAACTACTGAACCGATTGAAAAAAAATAGTTTTACTAATAAAAAGCTACAATATCCCTGAGCATAGGCTATAATTCATTTTGATAAACACATTTTTTATTTCAATTTGTAAATTTAGTCGGAAAAATCTTAGGTCAGGCCTAGACTGATGAACCAACACATGTAGGCCTATTTACATTTATTATTATAGCAACAAATTGAATAAAGTAACAGATAAAACAGCTGTTTGCTCCAATATTTCCATTAACAGCTGATTTTAAACTTTGACGCAATTATTTGTATTTCTAACTTTTAGGTCAAGTTTTCATTAGTGTAGACGTGAGCCTTACTATTTTTTTAACTTTTATTATATCTGCTGTTATAAAATATACGAAATAATTTGATTTGAACATTTAACATTATTTACCATCTTAGCTTTAAATTTACTATTAATCCTACACCTATATTTTAAAGAAAATATAACATGATTTTGTGTATAGAAGGTTTTAACGGGGTTGGCGTGCGTATCACGCAGGGGTTTCCCCTAGTATAAAATAAAGAAAATAACAACTCACTAACCATCTGTTTCGGAATATCTGCTACGAATACATTCTTTTACTTTTCGTTTCTTACGTAAAGTGTTGTGTATTTCACCGGTACGATGATTTCGCACAGGTTATTATAGCGTGCATCATCTGTGAAGGGATAGAATCTGTGCTTTTCAACATATGGTGGTCTATGAGAACGCAAGGCTACGCACAGATTAGACACAAAGACGCATCTTCCATTGTACGGAACAATGAACAGCAGATGTTCGACTGGGTGCTTGTGATTTTATCAAATACAACTAAAATCGTTCTCTGTTAAAAGGGTTGAGTGTGTAGCGATATTTCTTGCGCTATAAGGTTCTTTTTGTGTTCCATTTTGGTACAAATAAAAAACGTAGAATTGAAGAAAGGCCGAGATTTTGCAAAAGTAGTTTTTGTACTACTAGGGGAAACCCCTGCGTGCTTCGCACGCCAACCCCGTTTTAACCTTCTATATACATAATCATGTTATGTTTTCTTTGTAATAAAGGTGTAGGATTAATAATAACCCCAAATCTGAGATGGTAAATAATGTTACATGTTGAAATCAAATTATTTCGTATATTTTATTACAACAGTTATAACAAAGGTTAAAAGTACCATCAAGGCTCAGGTCTACACTTTAATAAAAACCTAACCTAAAAGTTAAAAATACAAATAATTGCTTTAAAGTTTGAAATCAGCTGTTATTGGAAATATTAGAGCAAACAGCTGTTTTAATTCAATTGGTTGCTATGGTAATGAATGTAAATACATTCAAGAAATTCGTGTTGGTTCATCAGTCTAGGCGTAAATTATGAATTTTATCCGACTAAATTTACAACTATTGAAATAATAAAATTTTGTATCAAAACGAATTATAGCCTATGTTACTCAGGAATAATAAAGCATTTTATTAGTAAAACTATTTTTTCAATAGGTTCAGTAGTTTCAGAGATTACCCCCTACATACAAACAAACAAATTTTACCTCTTTATAATAATATACTAGGGGAAACCCCTGCGTGCTCCGCACGCCCACCCGGCGTTGGAACCCTCTATACACATAATCATTAAACAAAAAATTAAACCGTTATTTTAAATAGGAGTGTGTACACTAGGCCACGCTGACGTGTAGTGTCGTGTCGTGACGTTACACAAGAACGCGCCAGCTGCAAATATAAACTCCCACATTTCGTCAGCTATGAAAATATGGATGAACACCTTATAGAGCATGTGATGAAATAACATATTTTATTCGACCTTCTTGAAAAAGACTATAAAACTATAAATATGCACGCAATGGAGCATGGGAAGAAATTGAAAGAATCGTGGAAATATCATTTACATCGTGGAAAGGTAATACAGTACTGTATTTACATTTATTTACTAATTTATTGCAAATATAGATCGTTTTATTGATTTAACCAATATTTCAAAAGTGTTTATAAAATCTGTGTTTCCTTAGCATAAAATTCTCCTATCTGTACCGCATTGATGTGCACCTTGTGGGAACCTAACAACAACTGACGTGAATTCGCCACGACACGTCAACGTACCGCCCGACGCTGATGTGCTTACACGTTGTCGTCAGCGCGTGTCAAAAAATCACGTCAGCGAAGTGCGAGTGCAGATTTTATATTCAGTGTTTGTTCGAATTTTTTTCAGCGGACATTGAATCGGCAATTCTACACTCCCTTCCGCTTCATACGTTTGGCATATTAGGCCTACTCCTCGCTCAGCTCGACACTTATCCTTGTAGGCCTACCTTTTGTATATTATCCATATTGTGGACAACTACCAAAATACAGATTTTTTTTAGTTTTGAGGCAATAACTCGATTATCTTTCGCGTTACAGAAATAATTTTGAAAAAAACTGTTATGTTAGCCATTAAAAAAGTAAATTTGTTTGTTAAGTTAGCGTTTTCGAGATATTATTAGGACATTACAAATTTTAAACGGCCGCCATTTTTAAAATGTTTGAAAATACCTTTTTGGTTTTTTGTGCGTGGGCAAAAGATGTCACACCAAATATGTATCCAAAGTGCATTCAATCGCATATATTATTTCTCAAGACTATTTTTTTGTCGGTACGCCATAACTTCCTTAATACATCATCAAATTACATGAATGAGGCATCATTTTAAAGCTTTCCTTAACCACTACACGGGAAAAATAGACAAACAGCTTAAAATTCATGTTTTAATAACAAAAATTGATTTAAAAAACTTTTATATTATACTCTGTATGTTCCTAATGAAAGGCGCCATCTACTAACCATCTGTTTAACTAGCATGACAGCTGTTAGTTAGATTGTTTACACTGTAAGATTGTATAGGGAAACTGTTATTTATAAACCAATGTAAATAAATAAACTTAATTAACTGAATTAAATCAACGTGTTAAATCAGGTAAATGTAGGCCTACTCCGAACTTGCGAAATATTCGCACGGGTCAGCTAGTATAATACTAATAATAATTTTATTTCCAGATATTGCATTACAATTTTCCTTACATTTTTGGAAATTATACCAATTACTCAACCAGTTTTAGGCAATTGGTTTGTAAAAAAAAATTGTACAACAAAGATATTAAGTATTTTGTAAAAAAATGGTTGATAACTGAAAAATGAAGTGTTTCCGAACCTACGTTTACGTGAAATGTTTTCTTTATTTTCACTAGTAGGACGCGTCCTGAAAGTTTCTCCATTTATTCCTGAATTACCCTGTATAACGCATGTTCAATAGTATTACTAAACGTACCGTAATGTGTGGCTAAATATATAAATACTAGCTGACCCGTGCGAAGCATTCGCATTCTAACTTACATAAATCCCACTTAATTAAAGTACACGCCGTATATTTAGTATCGTATAGTGCGTATATTAATTCAAAATAGCAATGTAGTGGCGTAACGGCAGCTCTCCAGCTGGGTATTGTTACCATTAGTGTTGCCAACGCCAGGAATATATCCCTACAACTTAATTGATCTTACATCGCTGTTACTTTCGGATTCTTTTTATTTCTTTTTTTTTTCGTTTAATTGTATTTTGTTTATTTTTCCGGTGTAGCGGTTAAGGGAAGCTTTAAAATGATGCCTCATTCATGTAATTTGATGATGTATTAAGGAAGTTATGGCGTACCGACAAAAAAATGGCCTTGAGAAATAATATATTACTAGAAGTCGGGACGTTGCTACAAGAAATTATTGCGGAGGGGTCAAAATCTCAAAACGCAAAAGAAGGCTCTGGGTTATGTTGTGTGGAGTATATCCCAGTGGAGATGGGCCCTGGAAGCTCACCCTCGGATTTTTATTTGAAAAATGGACTTCTCTAAGTAGGGTTTTTATGAAAAACACTCCCCATACTTTCTCCACCGTTTTATTTTCCCCAATATTTGCCGCAAACTTAAAAATTTCCCCATTTTGGGAAAAAACCCAATCTGTCAACACTGGTCTGGCAGCCTGGAGCAGTGCACGGCATGTCAGTGACGGCCAGTGTTGCCGCAATAACGAGGGTTGGAACTAAATTTCCCAGAACATCGTTTAAAAGAAGATAAAGAGATTTATTTGGTACAGAAATATTTGGATTTGCACAACATTTTTGGATTGGAAATTATAACTTGCTTGTTATTTGTGAATGTTGGTAATTAACAACAAAAACTTTCGAAACCCAAAGTTGGAGTTTTTGCGTGCATTTTATCCAAAAATCAAAATCCCAACTTTTTTTTAAATCTCTAATTTTCCAGCTTTATGGATTTTAAGATTATTGGGAGGGGGGGACGACCCCCTTGTCCCTCCAGAACGACGGCCCTGAGTAGAAGGATCTGAAACTAAACACTGTTTTAGATTATCGCTGTTGTAGACTTACTAAACGATCGCTCTCTGCATGTATATAAATTGATAAAACCTTCTAAACGGAAAAATAAACACCATCTACATAATTTGTCAACCAGTTTGTGCCGATGACGTTCCAAACATGCTCGCGACACGGGATTTATGTATTCAAGGAGGAAATAAAATAATAACAGGACAGCGATGGATAGGGCAGAGTACAAGAATGATGAAGGAAGCTCGGGTTGCAACGGGGATAAAGATCTCGGTGGCAGAGCATAAATCCGGCAACGCTGCATACCCGCGCACTCGGGGAAATTGATTCATTTACAGTTTTTTTTTTACCGTGCGGAATGCGCGCTGTGTAATTATTAATAATTTTAATTGAACGATGTCAGAATGCTGACAGATGTTGAAGTGTGATTTGCTGAGAGCTCTTCGAAACAGGTGCTTCTTGTGGATGGATTGCTTGGTGCAATTTATGGGTTTTTATTGAAACTTGTAGAATTTAGTGGAAATTTTTCTAATCGATAGTTGTTTTGTCAAAACGAAATTGTTAATTTAACAGAAGTCAAAGGATAGTTTGAGATCTTTCGGGGTCATATTTATACTTAAGCCGCGTTTACACCAAATGTTGACAACAAAATTGATTGCCAACGTGTTGTCAACGTATTGACAACAAGTGGACACACAGGTTGACAACAAAACAATTTGCTTCACCTACACAAACACAAGTGCTATCTACGAAGCACGCAATGCATTGTGTATTAAAAATACTCCAAATACGGTGGTTGGCGTGCGAAGCACACAATGCATTATGTACTGAAAATACTCCCAATACGGGGGTTGACGTGCGAAGCACGCAATGCATTGTGTATTGAAAATACTCCCAATACGGTGGTTGGCGTGCGAAGCACGCATTGCATTATGTATTGAAATTGCTCAAAATACTGGGGTTGGTTTGCGAAGCACGCAATGCTCTGTATATTGAAAATTCTCGCAATACTGGGGTTGGCGTGCGAAGCACAAAATGCATTGTGTATTGAAAATACACCCAATACGGGGGTTGGCGTGCGAAGAACGCAATGCTCTGTGTATTGAAACTTCTCCCAATACTGGGGTTGGCGTGCGAAGCACAAAATGCATTGTGTATTGAAAATACACCCAATACGGGGGTTGGCGTGCGAAGAACGCAATGCTCTGTGTAATGAAACTTCTCCCAATACTGGGGTTGGCGTGCGAAGCACGCAATGCATTATGTATTCAAAATACTCCCAACACGGAGGTTGGCGTGCGAAGCACGCAATGCATTATGTATTGAAAACGCTCAAAATACTGGGGTTGGCGTGCGAAGCACGCAATGCATTATTTATTGAAAATGCTCAAAATACGGTGGTTGGCGTGCGAAGCACGCAATGCATTATGTATTGACAATGCTCAAAATACTGGGGTTGGCGTGCGAAGCACACAATGCATTGTGTATTGAAAATACTCCCAATACGGGGGTTGGCGTGCGAAGCATGCAATGCTCTGTATATTGAAAATTCTCCCAATACTGGGGTTGGCGTGCGAAGCACTAATGCATTATGTATTGAAAATACTCCCAATACGCGGGTTGGCGTGCGAAGTGCGAAAAATTATTCTGAATAGGTAATTTTAAAGGCTATGACAGTCCTAATGTGGATATCATTTAGTTAAAAAATGTTTTTTTAAAGTAAATTTGTTCTTTGACTTAACTCAAAATGTGTGATTTTTTTCCTTATTTAATAATGTAGGCCTATATATATAAATGTAAAAAGCTGACAACATTCGAAGTTTAATTACATTTGAAATAAAAAGTAATTTAAATAATTTTCTGATCATCAATTACCCCAGTAATCTCGTTACGCGTTAACATTGTTGCTCTTATGGGAGTTGAAATCAAGATGGGGGCTGGGTCTGCCCAGCCTTAAGACGGACCCATAAAAAAAATAGTGGGAAATTACGGCATTTTATTGCAGCGGAAGATATAAAGTGTAATAAACAGTAACGTGAAGGGTGAAAGGCGAGGGGGGAAGGTGCTCCGCGCGGGATCGATGCATTTTTAATACAGCTAGCCGACTTCGCGTTGGGGAATATTTCACCATAAACTAACCGAAGCGTACGCATTAATTATAAAGCAACCTAAACTACGGAGAAATTATTTGTCTACCGTCTGACATAGAGTGTTTGTATTGTAATACTCACAAACTACTCGACCGATTATACAATCCTCCTCAATCAAAAGTTTGTGTGGCACAAGCCTATGTCGATTAAACCTGAAATAGAAATAAATAAATATTGAGCTTGACTTGTGAGAAGATATTATAGTTGATGAATAAACTTAGGATACAAAATCTCACAACTAATACGTTTATTAACTCGAACGCGTTTCAAAGACAAAGTCGCCATCTTCAGTGATGCACGAGCTACAATAGTCAAACTATAACTATTGTCAAACATTTATTAGTTTGACTATTGCAGCTCGTGCATCACTGAAGATGGCGATTTTGACGTTGAAACGCGTTTGAGTTAATAAACGTATTAGTTGTGAGATTTTGTGTTCTAAGTTTATTCTATCTGAAATACGTACATATTTAGGCAGTGCAGATGAGCGAGACCATTCGAACGTAACTTCTTTCTTAAAATATAATAAAACTAGGGGCTCCACCCATGCTCGCTTCGCTCACCAACCCCCGTATCGGGAGTATTCTCAATACACAATGCACTGCGTGCTTCGCACGCCAATCTCCGTATTGGGAGAGTTTTCAATACACAGAGGCGGAAATCGTGGGTCTGCGCTTTCATCGGAGATCTGCAATATTTTACCTCACTCTAAACGACTGCAGGTCTGTACATTAACCGGCGTAATTTATCGTAACTAAAAACCAATTAAATTGAATCGACTCTGATCTAATTAACCGAGAATGAAAAGGAAACTCATTAGCACTAATCAATATTGATGTAGGCAACTGATTGCTGTTGTAATTCTCGCGTAAATTAAGTCAGCCTATATAACTTAAAAAGAACTTTAAAAAGAAAAGAAACTTCGGATTTCATTTCTGTTTTAATTGTAACTCTTGTACGTGAATTAAGTTTACTAGTTCATTTACATAATATAACTAGCGTTGCCCGTGGTGTTTGGTATTTTCAGTCTTTTTAACGTAATTTTATTCTGTTTAAGTATTCAGTCAGTCAGTGGTATTTGGGCTTTTATATATATAGATCTTAAATAATAAAAGCACTATTGTCATAATAATAAAAGATCTGAAATTATGATTTTAGTAACTTTGATCCCCCCCAAACCCCTCCTAAAATTTCAAAATTTTTCATACCCTTTCTTAGTGAACACCTATGGCCCTAGAGGAAGGTACATACCAATTTCATTCCAATCCGTTCGGTAGTTTTGAAGAAATCGTGATTTAATAACTTTGATCCCCCAAAATCCCCTAATATTTCGAATTTTTTAAAAACCCTTTTTTATTGAACACTTAGGCTGGTTTTATGCAAGGCGTTTCGCGCCCGGCGACAGTCGCCCGGCGTTCCTAGTTCTATTGAATCAAATGGGAGTATTTATGCACAACGCCCAACATTTTTGTCGCCGGAAAGTCGCCGGGCACATCCAAATCGAGCCAATCCCTCAGGTCATTTTCGATGGGTCGTAAAATGTCCCCCTTTCACCCAGTCAAATCGAGCCAGCTCCAGTCAGCCGTGTTAAAAGAATTCTCCCAGGTACAAAAATTATCACTTTACAGGTACCGTCTTATCACTTTATATAATTAGAATAAAAAAAAAACTAGAGGACTTACCTAAACTGTTTAATCACAGTATTTTTCCGATAACAGTATGATTATAATATTTGTATAATTATAATATTTCGTCGTATTATCACTTTATATAATTAGAATTAAAAAAAACTAGAGGACTTACCTAAACTGTTTAGTCACGGTATTTTTCCGATACAGTATGATTATAATATTTGTATAATTATAATATTTCGTCGTATTATCACTTTATATAAGTAGAATAAAAAAAAAACTAGAGGACTTACCTAAACTGTTTAGTCACAGTATTTTGCCAATAACAGTATGATTATAATATTTGTATAATTATAATATTTCGTCGTATTATAATTACGAGAAAGGTGGATGCTCTTTAATAACGTTTAATGTTTTCTAAATACGCCTTACTGAAAATATGGAATAGTCTACAAAACTTCTGCTTCAGTGATTTCAAGGGTTGAATAGCTGGCTCGATTTGGATGTGGTCCGAGGGTCACCCTTAAGCCTCTGGCTCCATTTGGATGTTTTTGGGTAGGCGGAGCAGGTAGACTGGCTCGATTTGCCAGAGCCCAAGTCGCCGGGCGTTCCTATATACCGGCGACAGATATTTAATTTTATTTTTTTTTTTTTTTTTTTTTTTTTTTTTTGCTTTCCATGCCACTTTGGGCCTTGTGGCTAACGAGCATGTTTTTTTGGGTTTTTTTTTTTTTAATATTTTATGGTCCCCCGCGGGATTTGAACCCGGGACGTCTTGCTTATGAGGCAAGTACCATAGCCGTTGAGCTATGACAGAGGACTTACAGATATTTAAAACGCTGCTTCCGAGATTGTCGCTCGTAGGCTCTAAATACATTGAGTCAAATGGTGACATTTATGCAGGGCGTTCGGCGTCTGGCGACAAAGCAGTGGACAGGTCATTGCTCTTCTTGAAATTTAAGGGGTGGGCCAGGGGTGGGGAAGGTTCTATTATTTTACCTGAAACCTGACAATGAGTTTACAACATTTTACATCAGTTCCTTTGCACTCTGTGTTGTGTTAAGTTCAACAAAATTACCAAAATGGCTGAACTGAATAGGCCCGCGACGGTTTTCTATGCCACTTCGAAATCGTTTGATATTGAACTTTTAATTGATTGTGTGAGGTGTCGAAGTGTTATTTGGGACCAAAGTGATGAACACTACAAAAACAGGAGCAAGAAAAAAGAAGAATGGGCAGCCATATATGTAGAATTCTCTATGCAGATTTTGATGAGAAGCCAGATATGATCAAAAACAAACAGGAAGAAATGCTAAGCCAGTCAGCAAACTAGGGTCACTTTTCACAACGGTTCTTACTTTGCTTGAAAGTTCGTTGAAGGACGTTTCAGACATACAAAAATAGTTTAAAAACTTGTCGTTGTCTTCTTTCAACTCATCAAATAATGTATGAAAAACTCCTCCCTGTAATCTGACTCTATTTATTGGATGTACAGACCATCGCCTTCCTTTACGCGGTTTCTTACACAGTAAATTATGAATCAAGTATATCACGATAGGGTCCATATTTAGGTTTGTTAACCAGCAGTGAGCACTACTTGAAGTTGAACTGAAATGAATCAGCTCCCCCACCAATCATATTTAGCTTCCCCACCAATCATATTTAGCTTCCCCACCAAACGCCAAACGCGTGAATAAATTGTGACCGAAATGTCATACGGGCGTTCTTCGAGCGACCAAAGTTTTTCGAGCGACTCGCGTCGGTCAAAATTGTGAAAACGCCGGACGCTCCAAGTTCCGAGTTTCCGGAACGCTGGACGCGAAACGCCTTGCATAAAACCAGCCTTATGGTCCTAGAGGAAGCTACATACCGAATTTCATTCCAATCCGTTCTGCAGTTTTGAAGAAATCGTGATTTAATAACTTTGATCCCCCCAAACCCCCCTTAAAATTTCGAATTTTTTTAAACCGTTTCTTAGTGAGCACCTATGGCCCTAGAGGAAGCTACATACCAAATTTCATTTCAATCCGTTCGGTAGTTTTTGAGAATTCGTGATGAGTGAGTCAGTGAGCGAGTGAGTGGTATTTCGCTTATATATATATAGATATGTGAGATTAGAACTTAAATAATTCACAGAAGTTTTACACGCCAAAAAATATTTTTATTTTTAACGACAAACAGAACTCACAATTTATTTTTAGGGTTCCGTACGCAAAGGAAAAAAGTTGAGCATCGCCCGTGTGTCTGTGTGTCACAGTCGATTTTTATGAACAGCTGAAAGTAACACAGTAAAATTTGCCGTAAAAAAATATTTTGGGGAGCTAGATCTTGATATCACAAAAATCAATATTTTATGATGATTTTTATTCGAGTTAAAAATGTATACTTGCCCCTGCCAAACTTTCATGCGGGGTGGGTGTTCAAGGGAGAGGGTGAAGCAGCTGAAATCGATCAAGACGTTAAATGCCATTCAAGTACCCGGTACACGTGGGAGATTCTACCGTGAAGGCATCTTCTAATCAGAGGCCGACGTCCGATTTTGTACGTAGCGAGCGAAGCGAAGCAGTCCATAAGCCGAGGACGTAAGGTCGAAGGTAGAGGCTTGGGTGCAAACGAATTCTACTGTTATATTTTGTACAACAGGCAGCTATTCAGGGTCTTTGTAAGTAGACCAGTTTTCCAAATTTTAGTTTGTCACCCTGAACGTATAAATTTAATTTTGGAAATTCGCTCAACTCTCGACAGCGGTTCAGCTCATGGGCGGATCAAGCTGGTTTTCAAGGAGGGGGCTGTCTCCTATCCGGGGGGGGTGTTGAATAATTTTGTTGGAATACAGTGCTTGAAAACAGGGCTTTAGAATACAAGGGCTGGACGAGTCCGTCAAGGAAAGCGTTCCCGCCACTGCCACTGTGATGACGTCACGTTGGTAACAACTGCTCCATTCTCAACGCTTCTTATAAGTATTTCTGCTACAATAATTTCAATTTCTTAGCAAAGCTGTAACATTTTTATGATGCGCTCTTCTTTAGTTTTAGTATTGACACTACACAAAGCAATAAATAGACTGTAAACAATAATTAGTCTAAAGATATAAGCAGAAGACAGGGTTACAATAAAACTAACTAATTTGATTATAATTATTTGTATATTATATATTTATTTATATCTAATTATTCTGACAATTTTAAGTGCATTTTGCTAGTAAAATTTTTTTTAAACATCTTAACTTAAAGCTGCAGAAGAAATTACTTGAGGATCTTGGTAACTTTTTAACATAAAGTAATCTGGCTTGCAACTCTTAGCCTACATTAAATAAATAATATTTTTTAATGTTTATTTTAATTTGAAGCTGATTACTTAAAATTTGTTGTTTTTAAATTTTGAGTTATCAATAATTACCGGTACCCTAAGTTTAAATCTTATTATTATTTATATATTATACATTTATTTATTTAATTATATCTCATCATTCTGAAAATGTTTGTTTTAATGTATTTTGTTAGTAAAAGTGTTTCTTGGAATATTCAAGTAACGCTGCAGACAATATTAGCCTACTTGATAATCTTGGTAACATTTCATAAAGTAATCTCGTCTGCAACGTAACATTAAATAAAGAAATACCTTGCTAAACATATAATTTAGGTAATTGTGTGTATTGTATAATTTTTTAAAGAAATTCATGGAATGCCTCTTCGAGAAAATTAGCCTTGAATGTGCACCAAAATGCGAAAATCTCGCGGAATTAAATACTTCCTTTAAACACTTGTACTGAAAAAATAATTGCTCAATATTAACTAAATTCGCTAAACAACTTAGGTGATTGTGTGTGTTTTGTATAATTTTTTTAAGAAATTCGTGGAATGCCTCTTCGAGAAAATTAGCCTTAAAGGCGAAAATCTCGCGGAATTATATACCTTCTTTAAAAACTTGTACTGAACAAAATAATTACTCAATATTAACCAAATTTGGTAAAGATATAATTTAGGTGGTTGTGTGTATTGCATATTTTTTTAAAGAATTATCATCTGCAACGTTATATCAAATAACACGTGAGAGCTAAGGCGAACCGTGCTTACACGGCGTGTCATGGTACCAGAGTGACGTCACATAGGAGGGGGGCAAGAGGAAGGTTGGAACAGTCGGCGAGCGTCAACATCAAAGAAATGGACCAGCCCTTGTATTCTATAGCCCTGGCTTGAAAACGTCTTTTAAGTAAGACTATTTCACAAACACCCATTTTGAATAAAAATTAAGGATTATGCTTTTCCCAAAAATGGAATTTTATTGTAACAAATTGTAGAGAATAAATCATAAAATTGAACTGTATGCTTGAAAATTTTAAATAGCCTTATTAGAACAACTAAACAAAAATCTGACAAACCTAAAGTATACAGATCCAGCCAGACGGGAAAAGGTAATGGCTTAACGCGCCTAGGGCGTTGAAAATTTACATATTTCACGAAAATACCCGAATAGCCTCGGGACACTAAACCTTATATCAAACTTGCACTTCAAATAGATATAAAAATCATTATACAAATATATCGATTTGTAATAGATACATCGATTGCAAAATGTGCTTTCTCGTTGGTTAAAAACTGTCCAATTGCAAGGGTTTACAGAAAACTTCATATCTAAGAAACTATAAATGTGACACATGATTGGAAGATCGTGGTAGAAAGTTCAAATCTTGACGAACCCACAGGTGTCCTTATCTTCTTCTCAAAACAAGTCTCTTTAACGGTTATGTGCCTTTAAAAAGTGACGAGTTTGAGTCATTTGCTTGTGCTTTCTCGCGCGGCATCACTTGATTTAGACTACAATATTACAACGATGATTACAATGTTAATATACGTTTTGGAAGAAATTTGTAAATACAAAAATTAAAGTTTAAAACATTTCCTTTCCAATGGTTTTTGTTTTATTGAGATTGGATAATATTTAGTGGGTGAAATATTCGGTACAAGATATGTTGTCTGAGACTACTCAATAAACAAAACAAAAATATTATAACCCAAGGGGGGTGTTGCAGCCCCCACAGTCCCCCCTGGATCCGCCAATGTTCAGCTGCGTTATTCTTTATCTGTTACAGTTTAGATCACGTTTGCAAAGTTCGTTTCATACAAAATACTGAACAATTGCAACATTAATACCGACAAAAAAAAGGTAAATCCTCGTATTTTGAAGTTGTTTGAGAATAGGAAAAGCCGCCTTTGTTCTGGCGGCAGACGAGTGTTGTGACGTCTGTGTGTGGGGTCTTTTACCTCAGCCCCCGAGTTGATCTGTTACTCACGGATCACTCGTATTGCACAACAGGCGCGCCAGAAGAGGGTCCTTAGGCTTTTGTAGCAAACAAAAAAACTACAAGCGAGCTATAGGTTCGTGTAAAAAAAAAACAAAATGTGCAGAATAATATCCTATATTATTTTTTTTTTTAGATAAAACTCTAAAAACGTTTCATTCTCGTAGGAAATCTATCAAAAGATTTGTTACTTCCGGTCAAAAAACGTACTTCTGGTTGTTGGATTTTTTAATGAACTCGTCCGAGCGACGTAGACAACCAACGTATGTACCAAATTTTGACCAAATCGGGCTTGAAAAATGGGGCCACTAGAGTGCGAACATATATTATATATGAAATTTAATGACACCCCAATCGGGGACCATGATCGGTGCTCATTTTCTACTCCCGACCTTAGGTCTTACCGTAAGGGTCACTGCGATAGCTCATTTTTCCTATCGAAATTCGCTAAAAAAGAAAATTTCAGTGAAATGAAATCGCGCGTATCTAAAACGTTTCTAATAGCAATTTAGGTTAAGTAGAATTTTAAATTGATGGGGTTTTAATAACCAGTTTAACAACACAATTTTTTAGGTTAGGCCTAGTTTATTTTATTTTGCCCGGCATTAACAGAAAAGTTTCATTCCTCTCTTTTTATAATAAATAGGCCCTACAGTACTAAATAAACGGTACCAGGAACTGGCACATACTTTCTCACAAACATATTTAAATTAATAAACAGATTCACTGTGACTTCATAATTGTGTATTACAGTAGGAGAGGGGATACACTAAAGTAGAGAGTAACTAATAAATATTATTATTATTAGCTAAACGAGAATTTTTAGAAAGATTCGGTTTTTTTGCATATCGTAGGGTAGGGCCTACACTAAAGGCTAAACAAAAATTTGATCAAAATCGTTAGAGCCGTTTTTTTAATAAAAAAAATAATAACTGGTTTTCTGGGGTTTTTTTTTGCTAAAAAGGGGGGTGTTTTTCAAAATTGTTCAAAACCTTTTTTCGTGCATCCATACAGACCTAATTGACATGTTTGGTGCAAATTTGTTCGAAATCAATCGATTAGTTTTCTCTCTAGATTTGTATACATACAGACAAACATTTTGTAAAGACCAATTTTTTAGACTCAGTTACAAAACGGATATTTCCACAAAAATCTCAACATCGATTTTTTTTTGCGATCACTATACTTTCTCTATACTATAGTACTCTATAATGAGAAAGTAAAAAGCTATTTCAATTGTCGATGTTCACGTATTATACCCTAATATAATGATATACTAGCTGGCCCGATCCGGCTTTTCACGGATAGACAAATCAAAGTTAAATGTACATTAACGAAAAAAATATATCAATAAATATATTACACTATGTATTTCTTATTGGGATGTTTAGTAACTTCGATCCCCCCAAACACCCCCTAAAATTTCAATTTTTTTAAAACCTTTCTTAGCGAGCACCTAGGGACCTACAGGAAGCTACATACCAAATTTCATTCCAATCCGTTCTGTGATTTTTTTAGTAATTTTGATCCCCCCCACCCCAAAACCCCTCCTAAAATGTCGAATTTTTTGAAAACCTTTCTTAGCGAGCACCCACGGCCCTAGAGGAAGCTACATACCAAATGTCATTCCAATCTGTTCGATGGTTTTTGAGATTTCATGACGAGTGAGTCAGTGAGTGGTATTTGGATTTTATATATACGTATATAGATTACCTTTACTATCTGTTCTGCAGAAAATCAACTAGAAATAACAAACGAGTGATCCTTGAATTCCTTTCCTTTTTAAAGTACAAAACCCTTTACACACGATAGAAATGAGTTTTCACTCCATTGCTATAGTCAGATTGTTACGAGTATAAAATTCCTCGCGCGAGCAATAAAATCCACCGAAATAAACCGCATTTTTGTCCCCGTCTCGAAGACACATCGCCGTGGCCTTTAGACTTTATCTTTTGTTTTAGGACAACACAAAACACAAATTACGGTCCCTACCTCCTCAGTTCTCACTTATCAGATCACATTTCCAGTTTTCCTAACGACTCGACTTGTATTGCCCATTTCGTATTCTTTCCCCAGTCCTTGTCCCTTTTATTCAACACTGGCACAATTAATACTAAACGGTTTACGGCGAAAGATGAACCCGTACGTGTAATTCCTCCGCCTTCGTACTATGTGCTGGCGGTGATTGAGTTTTTGTGGATACGAAATAAGTTTGAAAAATAATTCGATCACGCAGCTGGAATCGCGGACGTGAGTTGTGCGAATTTCCAAAATTGAGTTTATATGTTTTAGGGTTTCACCCAACTATTTGGGAAATTGGTCTACTCACGAAGGCGTTGAATTGCTGCCTACGTGTACGAAATATATAAATATAATTTTTTCCATCTCACCATCCAGATCACGGCCTGATTTGTTCTGCTCGCTTGTTTGGCCTTGCGGCCTCAGATTCGCTTCGCTTGCAGCGGACAGACTGGCATCGTGAGGTAAAAATACGGGCTACTTTTATGGTATTTTACGTTTTGATCGATTTAGGGAGAACCAGACTTACTATAACAGGGGTTCTCAACCTGGGGGGCATGTCCCCTTGGGGGTCGTAGAAGAATTTCAAGGGAGGCGTGAGTGTGTTAGAAAAAAGTATTCAAAATAGTGTCAACGACAAACAGAGCCAGCCCTCTAATTAATGTTGTGAAAATGACTGGTATTACATGCCAACCTAAAATAGATTCTAGGTTACCTTAAATAAATTTGTATTTATAACGATATTTG
>JAGFPH010016628.1:0-19002 GCA_018207615.1 Philaenus spumarius
CTTGTTACAAAGATTTGAGGGGGTAAATTATATTAGCAGCATAGATTTAGTTAGTGGGTTTTGGCAGATTGGGTTAGACAAAGAGTCTAGAAAATATGTAGCTTTCACTTTTAATGGGAGGAACTTGCAATTTAAAAGATTGCCATTTGGATTAAATATAAGCACATCGATGTTCAAAAAAGGACTTAGTCATGTCATGGGAGTAGAAGTTCAATCATTTGCTATCATTTATGTTGACGACATCTGCATAGCATCTAGGACATTTGATGAACACATTGAACATTTAAGTAAACTTTTTGACCGTTTGAGACAGTTCAATGTTACAATTAAACTCAGTAAATCTAGCTTTTGCAAAAGGGAAATAAATTTTTTAGGATACACAATTTCAAATCAGGGGATAACAGCAGACAAAGAAAAAATTAAAGTAATAGAGTCGTTTCCAGAACCAAGGAACTTGAAACAACTTCAAAGTTTTTTGGGACTGTGTAACTACTACAGAAAATTTAGAGAAGGTTATGCAGAGTTGACAGCACAATTTCGGCATTTATTAGGTGGTAATGGCAGACAGAAAAAACAATGGGTCTGGACTCAAAGAGATAGATTTATTTTTGAAAAAATAAAAGAAGAATTTTTGAAAACTGTTATGTTAAGACATCCTAATTTTAGTAAAGAATTCTACATGAGTACAGATGCGTCAGATATTGCTTTAGGTGTTGTGCTATACCAAATAGATGAAAATAATGATAAAATGGTGGTGGCTTTTGCAAGCAGAAGCTTACAAGAATTTGAATTAAGATACACGATTACTGAAAAAGAACTGTTGAGTATCATATTTGGTTGTAGAAAATTCAGAGGTTACATCTTAGGAAACAGAACAATAGTAAAATCAGACCACAAGGCGCTCATGTTCTTAAAAAACTGTAAATTGACTCATGGAAGGTTACTTAGATGGATGTTGTATCTACAGGAATACAACTTAACAATAGAATATTGTCCTGGGAAAGAAAACATAGCAGCAGATGCGTTATCAAGAATAAATGACACAGAAGTGATAAGAAAAAATGAAGAAGGTGTGCTTAAAATATACAACAGTAAATTAGAAAAAGAGTGGAAAATTAAAGATAAGTTAATTAAGAAATCATTTAAGAATTTAGTTGAAGATCAAAAAGTTGATGTAAAATGTAAGAAAATTTTAGAACAATTAAGAGATAAAGATCAAAATTACAGTAAACTTAAGAAATTTTTCAGAATATACAAAGATGTACTTTTTCAGAGATTCAATGAATTGGATAGCTATAAAATTTTTATACCAGAAAAAATGTTGAGTAGTGTAATCAATGACTGTCATGAGAGGTATGGTCACATTGGCGCAAGCAAATGTTATCGTATTTTAAAAGAAACTTTTGCCTTTCCGAAATTAGAAAAAATAATTAAATTACAATTAAGGGGATGTGAACTATGTCAAAAGAGTAAAATTAGTACAACAAAACAAGAGGGATTAATGAAAAATGTAATACCAGAACAACCATTAGACTTAATCGCGGTAGATTTATTTGGAGAATTGCCCATGGGGAGGGGAGGCGTTAAATATATCTTTGTAGTTTTGGACGTGTTCACTAAGTTTGTCAAATTATTCCCAGTAAAAAGGGCAACAACAAAGATTTTAGCTGAGAAAATAACTCAGAACTATATGATTGAAGTAGGAAAGCCAAAAGTAATTTTAAGTGATCATGGTAGTCAATTTCAATCTAGCTTATGGTATGAGATGTTAGGATGGGAAGGCATCCATGTAAGACACACTTCTGTATATCATCCACAGAGTAACCCAAGTGAAAGATGCATGAGAGAGTTAGGAAAGATGTTCCGAATCTACGTGCATAATAAACATACAAATTGGCCAGACTATGTAGAATTCATAGAGAAGTGCATGAATCACTCAATTCATGATTCAACAAATTTCACACCATACGAATTAGCATACAAACAAAGATGTCCTAGAATATACAGAGAATTAGTAGAATTGCCGGACAACGAAGAATTAGGATATGATGAGAAAATTATACTGGCTAGGAAATATCTCAAGCATAAAGCTGAGCAAAGAAAGGAAAGACATGACAAAAATATTAAACCAATCCAATATGAAATTGGAGATCTGGTGTTGGTAAAGAATCACTACTTGTCATCATGTCTTAAGAAGGAGATAAAGAAATTCTTTCTATTATACAGAGGGCCGTTCAAAGTAATTGGAAAAAAGATGGAGAACGCTTACGTTCTAGAAGAAATAGATAGTGGAGAGTTGGTTGGAACATACAACGTTGTTGAATTAAGAAGGTATCACACTACAAACCACAGCTGATTTATTGAGGAAACTCGAGATGATGCAAATTGTAATTTTAGTAGTTGTGACAGTGCTTAATTAACATAAGTAAAATGAATAAGATTAATGATTTAGTTAATATATATGAGTATATATAAACTTACATGAATTAAGAATGATTTGTAAAATCCAGTTGGATATGGTGTAGCCAGGTAGAGTTTAATGTATCACTGTTGCGGGTCAAAGAGATAGCAACGTTAAGCTATATCTGGTGATTTAAAGGTAGAACGTCCTTATAAAATGGTTAAGTACTTGGTGTTCACTCACCATAGTGAACATCAAGGATGTATGTTTGTTGGTGTCATAAACCTTCATAGTTAAGGGTGGTGGACGGTGATACACACTACCAACAAAATCAGCTAAAAAGCAATACTTGTAAATAACATCAGTTCTGTATTAGAATAACGCAGTAGTTAAGTACTGTTTGTTTTTTATATTTCTTCAAGCAGAAATATTAGTAATTAGTATATGTATTTACCCAAATTAGTGATTAAGGTAAAGAAATATTACTTAAATTTATCAAAATAAATTGAAGGTAGTAAAAAATGGTAGGGGGTTAATGCCATTGAATAGTGATTTATTTATTTTTGAAAAAATTGATGTATGAATGTGGAAGGTAAAATAAACGGATGATCCAAGGTAATTAAGTATAAGATAATGATGTGAATAGTAAATAATGTGATTGTAATTTAGAAGCAGGTATATTTTTTATGTGAAATGATTTGGAAGTAATAATGAATTAATGAGAATATGTCTTTGATGTTAAAAAAGTAATAATGAAATAATATGATGTTTAATGTGATAAATAATGAATTTCAATGTAATTCTTAATAATGAAGGAGATTTCTAATGGTAATAATGTTGAAAGTTTTTGAGGAGATGAAGTTGTGTTATTTTTTTTAAGAAGAAATGTTGGAGATTTTTTAATAATGATGATGGTGTTAATTTTTACAAAGATGAATTCTAAGGGAATTGTTGGTATGTTGAAGATTTGGAGGTTATGTTTTTGAATGGTAATAAGAGAAAGTCTAAGTATTGGAATAAGCTATACAGGTAGTAAGGTAAAATGTTGGTGTTTATTTGCTGGCATGTTGGAGATTTTTTTTAAGGAAGTTAATGGTGATGATTAAGAAGAATTTCATTGAAAGAAAGAAGGTAAAAGTAATAAATTTAATTTTAAAAAAAAATTTTTTAAGATATTTTTTGGCATAACAAAGTAAACGATAATTTTTTGAAAATTGATATTTGCAGAGAAATACAATCAGGTGGAAATGATAGTTACGAAATGGCCATAGTTGCAAAATAGTAAATTGAATACAAAATGGATCATCCAGGTATTTGAAGAAAGGTATGAATGTGAATAATTTGAAAATGATATAATTTTTGTAATATGTAATTTGTAAATAATGTAAATGTGATTTTCTTTCTCTTTGATTTTAATAATGTTGAATTTTAATGGTTTAATTTAACAAATGTAAACTGGACGTGACATGTTAAGTGATGACTAAAATAGTCGAGGACTTTGCTAAATGCAATTGATAATTATTTTTTCAAGTGTTGAATTTAAAATTTCAAGTGTAGAATCTTGAATGTAATATGGTAATGGAGGACTTTGCTAAATGCAATTGATAATTATTTTTTCAAGTGTTGAATTTAAAATTTCAAGTGTAGAATCTTGAATGTAATGAGGTAATGAAGGACTTTGCTAAATGCAATTGATAGTTTTTTATTTTTTCAAGTGTTAGTAATTCACAATTTCAATTTTGATTATGTTAAGATGTTAAGATTTAAACTTGTTTGATTTGTTTTTAGATTAGTTCATGTGAACTTCAATCTAAATTAAAGTAAATTTTTCAATAATTTTAAGTTTGATTTGAGTTAAATTCTTCAAATAAGAATGTTTAATTTAGTGGTATGCGAGTATGAATGATAAATAATATTTAAGAAATTTCTTTTGAAATGTAACATAAATTTTTTGTGCAGGTCAGGGATTTTGCCAAAAATACGTCCTGTCTTGGTGGTTGTACATGAAGAAAAATTCCATGGAATTTCTTTCATGTACAAGGGGGTTCTGTGACATGTCGCCTTTTTGGCAAAATATAAAAACAAGTATTATATGACATTTGAGAAAATGTCATATAATATAAATAACACAGTAAAACAAGACGCTAATTAAAAGAATAAATAAAAGAAACAAAGCAAATCATATTAAAACAAGACACATTTTTATTTCATATAAATAATAATACAATAAAATAATATAACATGGCATATAATATAACTTCATAAAATAACATGGCATATAATATAACTTCATAAAATAGCAGGCATAGTAAAATCATAGATGTAAAATACAGTTATATAATATAAAAATATACAGTGTTGAATATATTAATAGTAAAGCAATACAAAAGCTGGCATACGATGAAAACCGTGTCTGAAAACAACAATAAACAATAACAATAAATAAGAAACTCACAACAATTAAAATCAAGTGAAAATATAAAAAACAGTATTATGTGATTGAAGAATATATAAGGTGAGGTGGACGAGTCCAATGTGACTAGCCTCCCCCAATCTCATCTCTATGAAAAGGCAGTCTTTCATTCTTCCGTCTTCTTCCTACTTCTCAAGATGGCTATTATACTGCTTGGGTGAGCAGTAACATGGCTCTGTAAAAAATGTGATTCTAAGTGATATATCTTACGAGTTAAGTAATGTAAGTTACTTGAAAAGTTTATACGTGAGTTCGGGAAACTTAAGTACCGAGTGAATTCAACAACGAACATGTACTTTGGACGATATTAGTGGATATAAAAAGTCGCCACGAGGCATGTACAACGTTGTGCGCGAATGAGTGTAAAGTGTCTCTTTTGAACAGGAAAAATGAGCAAGTATTGCTAGTTTTATATATTATTTTAAGAGCTCAGACATGTCTTTATATTCAGATAGCTTCAAATGTCATTTAAACTCAAAATCTCATGAGATATTAGTAAAATGAATTAGACCCTAGTTGCATGCCATTTTTCTTTAGAATTGATTTGCAGATAAATAAATTTTCAAGCGTCTTTAGTTTTTAAGACTTTAGATTAATAATAATAATGAGGTGTATATATAAATTTATAATGTGTAGATTACAAACAAGTATGGTTGAATAAATCAAAAGTGTACCACTATCAGATGTCTTTTGGGTCAAGTTTATTACATTCTTGTGTCTTTCAAAGTACTACCATACAATCAGAACCTACCCTTATTGAAATTAAATATTAAATTAAAGTAAAGTTAAAGTATAGCCTAGCATCATTCGGATGTTAGAACATTTTTTGTAAAAATAGAAGTCTAGAGTATTTTTTATAGTTTTTTTAATTTTTTTGTCGACTTCTTATATTAAATAAATTCACTAAATTAAATTTTTGTAACCAAGCAAGTTACAAGGGGTTAGTGTGTGAAGCATGCAATGCTCTGTGTATTGAAAATACTCCCAGTACGGGGGTTGGCGTGCGAAACGCAATGCATTGTGTATTGAAAATACTCCCAATATGGGGTTGGCGTACAATGCACTGTGCGTTGGCCGCTTCTCATAGTGTTCAGTGTCAAGCTCACATGTGCGCCCTTAGCAGTGAACATGTTAAAAGGTTTTAAATTCAAATCCCTGTCCTGACCTGACCCCCCCCCTCCAAAAAAGTTTTCCTGGCTACGGCCTTGACGCATAGAGTGGATCACTTGACGGACACATAAAAGGTAATATTTAATTAACTTATTTATAAAAACAAAATACAGTAGCCGGGGAGAAGAAACAACTCGTGTCAAAGGATGGTGAGTCCTAAGACCTAATTACTATGTCACTAGGAGGGAAGTGTAAACAGGCCCATCACATGTCCTCATGTGACTTTTTGGTCGAGTTGGTTCTTACGACGCGTTTCAGGACAGCAAACCCATCGTTGAGTTATTCACTTCGACAATTACACATAAAAACAGACAATTTAAAGACACATACACACGTTAAACTTTTTGTCCCGGACATTGCTGATTTCTGTATATCATTGCGTGGTCCATGGTATACTCAAATGTTTCTCTTTATTATTTCATATAACCTAGATATCTCACAGGGGATATGTCAGGATTTCTAGAGAGAAAGGTAAGAAGTAAATAACTAATATAACATTGTTCGAGTATATTAACACAAAGAAAACAAAATAATTGAAAAAAACATTTATTTTCAAAAAACTACAGGTAATTAAAAGAGAGCTTTCTAACTACATCATTTTTCTAATGAATTAATTACAATAAATATTACATAGATTGACATTTTTTACTTCTTTGCATTCATTTTCAGTCTCTGTTGAAATTAACTTAGAAAAGCAAAATCCTATACATTATATTGTTTTAACCCGTTCTAGCCCAAATCATCCATGTAAGTGTAAACTCAATCCCATAAACGCACTTGAAAACCAGCTGTAAGAAAGATTTCAAGCCAAATGAAGATTAGCCAGTGTTGCCAACAAAACAGAAACAATCTATGCTACCATTCCATGACATAACAAGAGCACATTATGTATACAATTTTATCACAACCATGTATTACACTACAGTAGAAAAATAAAATAATATTTTATCACATTTATTTTTTGTTTTAAAGTAATTTAAATTAGTTATGTATTTCTTGTAACGAATCAATCTCAAACAAATTTTAGAAGTAAATCAATAATTTTAGTTGGTTTTATTCAGCACTTTTACAAGCGTAATGATAAAATACTTAAATTGGCATTTATAAGAAACCATTTAAGAATGTATTCCTTAGAATTAGTTCTAAATCATTAACTAAACATGATCACATTTTAATAATCTTTTAAAACTAATAAAGCTGTGAAAATATATATTACTGAGTTCAAAAACAGAATCTACAAACTATAATTTGTTTGTATAGTTCTGCAAATTATTATTACTAAGAGAGTAACTAAATTTTTGTTTTAAATGATGACCTTTATGCAGCCAGAAGTACAAGAGATTGCTATATACAGGGGGTGTCCAGTAATTAAAGGATCAAACTTCACCAGGTGATTTTTCAAGAAATTCATAATTGAACAATGCAAAATAACAGCTGATTGTTAAATACATTACTTTACAGCTGTTACGCGATACATTACGTTAATTTCCATTGTAATTCCTTTAACACAAGGAAAAAACCTTCGCCATGATTTGTTACACCTGTGAATTTACAATAAAATTTAAGGGTTTTGAGTTATTAAGCTTAGAAAACTTAGTATGGCCGCCATTTTGAAACCGGAAGTGAAAATTATGTAAAACTTTTCTTAAATATTGGTCTTTGTTATACTAATAGGTGTGTAAAGTTTTAAGTTTATACCTTTATCAACTTCGAAGATAAAAATGTTTTAGTAAAAAACACAAACAGACAGACAGACGGTAAACTAAGCAAGATAGGACTTTCCTTTATTAGACATTTCTTGTATATTTTGACTTGAAAAATCACCTGGTGAAGTTTGATCCTGTAATTACTGGACAGCCTGTATACTAATATAGTGTGCAAGAACCCATTGTTCTTTCTTAAAACATCTGTACTATCTTATATCATACATTAAGTTTTAGGCTGCAACGTCTATTTCTAGAGTTCTGGAGTCTATGTTAAACCTTTGATTAACAACCAACAACGTATGTATTCATTGTTGCTCTTATGCACCACTGGGAGCAACTACTTACAAATAAGTTTTGAATTTTTCAGCTGCAGGAGCAATTTCGTACTTATACGTTTGACTTTTCTACGAATGATCTGTGTCCCGAGTGTCAGTGGAACTGATCTAGTCCTAGTATAACTAATTAAAACCCTTTTTATCGAACAAATCTAGATGACATGTCCACTTGCAAACGAATTAATAATACCATACAGTACAATGTTTTTAGCCATTATAAACTTGAAAATACTGTACATATTTTATTTTGATTTCTAAGATATTATTGTGTGTTTTTTAAAGTATTACTGTGTAAGCGTTAATTTTATTTTTTGTGCACACTCTGGAAAGTAAATCATCAGAAAACCAATGGATAAGTCATAAAACATAATATTGTTTCAAATAGAATTTAAAAAACTTGCTCCAAAAAGTGTATACATTAACCATTTGACTTGGTAATAAAAGGGTTAATACAGGGTTCATAAAGAATCTTGGTAATTCCTTTCTGTGATTTTATCAGATATTTTCTCAACTTTGCTGACTCACGGCATATTTTGAATTGAAATTATTTTACATTTACATTACATTTTAATAACATAAATTTTATTGCATAAATTTCAGCCTCATCCTATCCTACATCCGTTTTCCTTATCGCACCATCCACGGAAGACAAAGAAAGCACAATTATTTGATTACATTTTTCCAGTACAAATGGGTTTAATTTTAAATAATCAACGTGTTTGTCAATTGCTAGGGCTAAGCTAATTGTTAGCTTGATTTGTTAGGTAGTGCTGGTGATATTGTAACACTTACATCCATGTCACAGAGAAATTAATAAGGTAGGAAATGAATCAGCTGTTTCCTATAGTGACTAAAGGAACAGAGATTTGGTCTAAATGAATAAATGACGCAATACATAAATAATACTAATCATTTAATTTTTTCATATAATTACATTTCTTAATGACGCAAAATAATTACAGTAGAATCATTTTTTTTTTTATAAACAAATAATAAAACATAAAAGCAGACTGTAAAAGTAGGTAATGTAAAAGCAGACTTAAAAAACATTAATATATGAGCGTGTGTAAAAAGTGAAAATTATACAGAAACTTTATTTCAACGAGTGGTGCGTTATAGGCGAACAATGAAGCGGTATTTAAGACTATAAACAGTTCGATAAATAAATAAATAAAAAGAATATAACAACAGTACAGAGCACAATTTAATAAATCGAAAACTTAATATGATAGTGTGTACAGTGATCATGAAAGCAGTTGGAAGAGAGAGAGGGGATCAATCTATGTATGTAAAAGAACACAGATGTCACAAGAATTGGAACGTTGTGAGACGTATTGGTTCTTCCTTGGGACGAATCGGAACGTTTTTGTAGCAGCGTCTTCTATCAATATGGCGATATAGCTCATGTTTGTTGAATGAAGCCGGCGTGTGTTATCGCAAGAAAAATGTGATTTTCTTTAAAAAAGTAGTGACAAATTAGTCAAAATGTAAAGTAAATGTACTTTGGAGGTGACGTGAGTAAAAATATTAAACTGATCATGTAAGATTGGTTGTTTATCGACGGATATTCTTTCGATGTGCTTTGTTGGAACTAGCGTGGGGTAGGCCTCGGAAGTGAATTAAATTTACTACAAAAATCCTAGGTAAAAAACAGTGCGACGAATAAAACAAGTGAAACTGTAAGTAGAAATGGCCATTGGACATATTTTTTGTCTGCAGGTATTAGAATTTTTCAATTTATAAAAAAGCTAACTTCATTTAATTTCTATTGCGTCATTACTTAAGATATGGTTCAGGAGACTTTGTGAAATTGTAAATAATTTCTTGACTTGTTTGTACATATGTATCACTATGTTTATGTTTCTTAATTGCTGTAAATATCCATTTTTGATCATGTTCGAGTAAATAATTGTTGTCTTGCCGCAATGCCTTGAATTTCTTTATATAGCCACGTGTGTCCATTTAGTCACTACTTTAATTAGCCAGGTTCTCACCCCTAAGAAAATAGAGTTAATTAACAAGTATCTTTCAGTGATTAGTAATTATAAATAAATACATGCAAACAGAGCATAAGTGGGGTTATATGTGGATTATCGCAAATTATCATGATTATTTTTTTATTATTGAGATTATGGAAGTCAAATGAAGGTGATTTTTAAGGTGAGTTTAAGTAAGGTGAGTTTTAAGGTTATAATAATAAGATGAGTTGAAGTAAGGTGAAATATTTAATATTGTTCTACGTTGAAGTTGGAAGAAAGAGGTTATGGAGAGTTAAGGTGGGTGATGATTATTATTGTAGTGAGGCAATAGGCCTAGGAGGTGTATAAGCAATTTTAAGTGGTACATGAGCGACGATTTTTTGTTTTTTAAGGTAAATAGGTAAAGGAGGTGTTGAAGAGATATTAATGGTTATTAGATAATCCACATATAGCATTTTTATTTTGATTCAAGACATATTTTTTTTTATTTTTGAACTTTTTACCGAACCCCATTTTTTTAACACAGTATTACTTTTATATATTTTTTTATTTTTGTAACCTTCAGTTGCAATATGAAACTTGTCCTCAGAATACAGTGCTAAACAATGAGAGGAAACTGTACACGAACTTAAACCAAACTTCCTATAGTCAGCGGCATCCCTCAATCTTAGAATTCAAATTTAATATTTTACCAGTACAAACTAGATTTATTTAAATATAAAATAAAGGTTATTATCATAAGAAACAATTTATTTAACCCTAGAACTGGCATGGTTAAAGCTAAAATTGGCCATCCCGTTTTTAGCGTTTTGCAAGCATATTTTTAAAAATTCGCCAAAAATAGTAAATTAACCCCAATCCAAAAGTGTTCAATAGCTTTTTTTTAGAAGAAACTTCAAAGAATTCAAATATGCCACTAAAAATTAGTTTATTTTGAAATAGTGAAAGTTATTATCTCAAGAAACAAAAAATTTTCAGTAACGAAAGGAAAAAGTTCAACTTTAGGCCTACATAACAAGTAGTAAACATTTTTTGTATTTTTTTCGTAAGCGTAAAAAAGTTTCGTAATTTAGTTCTAAATAGAACTTTATAAAAACATTTATCAATTTCAAATTTTTTATTTTGAAAAAAACAGTTTTTATGTTCCAAGTACACGACTGGTAACAAACCTAGGCCTAGTTTGTAACGTCATTTACTAATATATGCTTTGCCCAAAAATGAAATATTATTATAACAAAGTGTAGAGGATAAATCAAAGAAAAGAACGGTATACTTGTCTTTCCTTAGTTCACAAAAGTGTTTGAGTTATATTTATTTGAATAACAAAATGACATCAATCTAATGAAAAGTCACCAGTCTACAGCTGCGTAAGAGAACGGGACATTTGCATAGCGTGAGAACAAACGCGCTAGAGTTTCTCACCAGAACGTACATTTCAACTGTCTAGACGACAGACAAAAAACCGGTTATTTCTGGATTACTTCCCACCGTTACAAACGTCAGACTTTACTCTACAAAATAGTGTAAAGAAATCTGTCAAAACATAAGGCAGTGCCTTCGCAATATCGATTGACAAATGGGCTGTTTCATTGGTTGAGAAACGTCCAATCGCAAGGGTTTACAGTAATTCTTGAAAAAAATAGTAATTTTATAGTGACATCTGATTGGAAGACACCAACAGAAAGATAAAATCTTGACGAATCCAATGGTATCGTTATAATTGTCAAAGAAATATTATTGTAGATGGTCTTACACGTTGAAGAAGTGGGAAATAACAGTACAATTGTATGCACATTCGCGCACTGAAAGAGCTGTAGACCGATGTGCATATTTTAAAACGATGATTACGTATGTAAATATACGTTTTACGAAAAAGTTGTAAATACAAAAATTAAAGTTTAATTCATTTCCTTTCCAATGGTGCCAGTTTTATTACGATTGGATGATTCTAAGTGGGTTAAATTATCGATTATGCAAATATATGCAAATTTTCACAAATGCTCGAAATTGTTGCGTTCTGCGCCTGAGAGAGGGTCATGCATGACCTTCTGCCAGTTCCAGGGTTAAAAATAAAAATCCCAAATTGAGCTAATGGTTGATGTTATCAAAAAACCATAAAAACATCTTGGTATTTTCTTTGATATTGATCTCAGGAAGTATAATAACTTCAAACAGGCACAGTAATTTTAATATAAAGGTAGCTATAGCGTTTTCAGTTTTTCAAAAACATTCCATTTCCATCTTTTTGATGTGATTTTGCCATTTTGTGCACAAGTATGAAAGTAATTTGTGCAAAATTAAGGCAGTTGTCGTGTCCATGACATAAGCATAGATGGACACATTTTTCAATTGGTTTTGGGGCCAAGGGACCACGTTCGAAAAACTAGGCAGAAATTTTAAGGAAGTTGCACTAAGGTAACAACTGTATCGGAACTTTCTTCAAAATCTACCTAAAAAATTATCTACAGTTTATTTAATTTATTCTACATTCCTTTACAAGATGAAATTATTTAAATACTTGGCAATCTATTACTTAATTATTTGCTAGGGGATATTTTGTGAGTAGAACTCCTCCTAGAGTTTTTAACCGATTTTGATGTTTTTGGTGTCATTTTACAGAGCTCACTCTGAAGTTGTGCTTCCCTTAAAATGAGCTCAATGTATGTTAAGGGCTTCGCCCCAGTGGCCCTCAAAGTTGCCATGTTAATCTTATGGAAGGTCAATCTTAAGGAAGAAGAAGAAAGATTTCTTTTGATTTTATCAGGGGCACAAAAAACAGCTGTTCGTATGAAAAGCTTAAAACAGCTGATTTTGATCAACAGCTGATTTTGATCAACAACTGATTTGGATCAAAAACTGAATATAATTTTAGGTTAGGTAAATCAAGCAATAGCGAAGCATTGCCCGGTCCACTAGTATAAACATTGAGACTCTAACAAAGTATATTGAAAAAATATGTTCTCCAGGAATATTATATCAGTATCGTCCCGCTATTCCGAAAATCCACCTACTCCGAACAGAGTTCAGAAAAAATTCCGATTCTTTTAACATAAAAACAGGAGAAATTAAAAAGACGTTTGTGAAAAAACGTACATTTATCATTATACAAATAAGTTAAATAGAGACATACATCTAGCCTAAGCTTGAAAGCTATGCACCAGTACTCCTTTATCCATTCATCCGTTTTTTCCTCCGTTTTCATCTCAAAGGAATTTTTTTCCTCGATATTTTTTTCAAGATAATGCTGTACTAAAGGACAGACTGCGGGATGACAAAAAGGACAGTTCGAACAACCTATCCCTTCCCTTCCACTTTTAGAAGAAAACAAAATCGTAAAGCAACGGAAGGAAATAACCCCGGATGATGTAAATCTACACTAAAGCGAGGTCAAGAGCATTTGCCCCGTCTACGTCTGATATGAGTTCAGTTTTAGCGTTCACCTCCTCCTCGCTTTCCTCCGAGCAGATCAACGCTGTATAGAACAGACACTGGCAGATGTTCCCGCACTTAATTTACGCCTTAACAAGTCAAAACGTTGATATTATTTAACCCTCCCAGTGGCGGACTGCCCAAAGTGACGTTCTCTCAGGCGCAAGATGCAGCCATTTCGACAATTAGCGAGAATTTACATACATTTGTATTTTTGATTCATTAATTCACTTAAAATCATCCAATTGTAATAACACCGGCACCATTGGAAAGGAAATGGATTAAACTTTAATTTTTGTATTTAAAACTTTTTCGTAAAACGCATATTTACATACGTAACCATCGTTTCAAAATTGTAGAATGTCAAACAGCTGTTCTCGGCGCGAAATTGCGAGGTTAAGAACGTAAAACTTTGTAATTTTCAACGGTCTGCAACTCCTCACAGTTGTCAATTATCACAAAGATCATAACAGCATTGGATTCATGAGACTTTTATCTTTCAAGTGGTGCTTAGATATCAGGTGCTGCTATATTTGGATTCTAAATATCGAATTTACAATAAAGACATGTCATTGGTTAACGATTCGGCCAATAAGCAAGCATTTTGTAAATAGATTTTTACTATCAGAAATCGATTTATTCATAAGATGTTTAATATATTGTTTTAAAGAGAAAATTCCAACGTTTATTCTATGTTCAGATCGAATAATTTAGGTGAAATTTAGTTAGCACAGACATGATGTAAATTTAGCGGTCTATAACCTAATAACCATTTTACACCCTGATCTCAAAGCGTTCACTGTAAGTTTTATTCGTCTTGATATTTTAGTGAATTGAAAGTGTTTATAGTTTATAAAATAGTGTTATAGCCTATTGTGTTTTAGTTATAAATAAATAAGTGTAGATTGTGTTTGAGTGAAATTAGCCTTATAACAGTGTTCTAATAAAACGGTAAGTGAAGAAATAAGATAGCCTAGAAATAAGGTTTTAGGTTAAATTGCCGCTTTGAAATTTTGATTTCTCATTACAAAATGTAAAGTTATTTGAAACTGGGTAGAATGCTATTCGATTCTACATTTCATTCTCGAATTTTTGGTATAAAAAAAACATTGTTTGAAGTAAAAAATGTTTAGGCCTAGTCACTTTGAACTTAGTCTGATTTGCAGGTTATGTAGTAAAAACGTTCAAAGTGTTATTTTGAACTAAACAATTGTGAAATTGAAATATATTTTTACATATTTCTATTTAGAACTAAATTATAAAACTTTTGAGTATTTTGAAAAAAATTACAAAAATGTTTTACTATTTTTTAAGTAGGCATAAAGTTGTTTTTTTTCCTTCCGTTACTAAACATTTTTTGCTTTCTAAGCTAATGAATTTTTCAATTTCAAAAGAAACTAATTTTTAGTGGCATATTTGAATTCTTTGAAGTTTCTTCCACAAAAAACCTATGGAACACTTTTGGATTGGGGTTCATTTACTATTTTTGGCGAATTTTTAAAAATATGCTTGCAAAACGCTAAAAACAGGCTTTTCAATTTTAGCTTTAACCATGCCACTTGGAGGGTTAAGAAATCCGCCTATTCCTAATTCCCGCTAAACCAAACAGTGTTCGATCCCAATTAGTTCTGAACAGCGGGACTATACTGTATATCAAATATTTGTGGCTTGAGTAGAGTTAGTATGAAAAAGAGTTTTCTAAATAAAACTTAAATAGGAAGACAAAGAAAACATAGACTTACGGAATAAAACAACTTCTAGCAAATCTATGGTTGAATTATCTTATATGAGCCATACTTGATTTATTCATAAACAGTGGCTGCGCCCGTGAGGAAGTTGAGCTTTCCTCTAACTGGGGAACTACAGCAAAGATATGAAAAAAATTGTTTCAAAAAAATTATCATTCAAATCATAAACTGTTTTTTTGCTGATAAAATTGAGTTTCAGAAAATTAAAATTAATCGAGTGTTTTAATTAGGGATGGGTCGATTCTCGATACCACCGATACTTTAGCTTAGGTATCGGTATCGAGAATCGATAGCCGAAACTCGATACCGATTACCGATACCAAGAGATACTCAGTTGTCAGAACTGCCCGTTCTCGTATAGACTCTGTGAATGTAATCTCCGGTATTTGCAATCGCATCTCTGTATTTTAACTCAATTCAGCATTTAACAATAAATATCAGTAGGGAAAATGTAAAACATTATTAATTTTATGTAAGTAGACATTTTCCAAACTAAAATGTTTTAGGCAATTGTTTCCTTTCTTAAGTAAACGCTTCTTGTTTTATTTTTATTCATGCGTAGGCTGTTATTTGTACACAAGAAGTCTAGAGTAGGCTCAAGGTCAAACACTTATTGATTCGTTTGTTATCGTGTGTATAGAATTAGGGTGTCTACTGTGAAGAAAAATACACAATTTATAGATCGGTAACAAAAGTATTTAAACTTTAAAGTAATAATTTTATTTGTTTGAAGTCGGATAAAACTTGTTCGGACTTACATTACCCGTGATTTATGATTTTTATGGGAGTCCCAACGGAATTCCTTTGTTTTACTTTTTATTTAGAGATGGGTCGGTTCCATTTTTTTTCGGTTCCCGGTTCTAGAGTCAAATCGGTTCTATTTATTATTCAAGGAATTTAACAAGAATTTAAGAGTAAAGTATAAGATTTAATTTGAATACTGAAATGATTAAGTATGTTATGTACAGATAATTAAATACAAGTATTCAGCTAAGTTAAATTACAGACAAAAGTCATCACTTTCAACGTCTATTATAAAATATTTCCACACTTTCGATGCCATTGCTGAAAAGACTAGCCTACTCCGGTTAAGTTTCCACATATCCTCAACTAACTAAACTTAATCAAATTAATATGTTAATTCAGTATAGTGTCGATTATCCGAAAGCGGAAATGTACTGTAAATAAATAGGTACATTACAGTACTGCACGTCATGCACGTAATTCCGAATTTAAAGGTTTTTACTCGCATAATCAGCCAAGTTGTAGACTTCGGGGAGTTTGTGCGCTCAACGGAACAGCGCTGTTGAGTCAGCCGAGCGCTTGGCCGCCCTTCGTAAACGAGTAGGCCTACACAATTTAATTACCCGAACAAATCGACGCTCTACTATTAACTAAAAAAAAAATATTTAAATTTAATGAAAAAAATGAATAAAACTCTGCACTAAAACTGAATACTGTAAGTATTTACACACAGCGTTATTAATTTGATATTACAGTACTTTGTTCTAACAAGTTGTTCAGACTTTGGCAGGACTAAACGGACGCAGTCGAATCAAATTTTCGATGATTGAAGTTCTGATTATTTCTGAACTTATCCGAATTGAACGTTCAGAAACAAAACATATGATATTCCGAGTAACGTCGTAATCCTAGTCAGTCGTAAAAAAATATTAATCCGAATAATTAAAAACTTGTTTTATTTTAAATTGCAACACATTCTGCTATTTCGTTACTGAAACTCTCACGTGTTTTTCATTGGACTAGGTTAATTGTATTTTCTTATGCGGACATTCCATTGTTTTCGGGAGTAGGTTTTTTCGCGGATATATGCTGTTGCATATTAAATTGTGTTTGAATGCCGTGTTTTATAAAATTAGCGCTAATAATATTCGGACGTCATATTCTTTTGCGGATATTCGTCATTTTATTTTTATTAACATTTCACTAATTATATTCGGGCATCGATTTTTTGCAGGCATTTACTGTGGTACTTAAATTATTTTTAACTCCGGCGGTTTTTAAAATTAGCGCTAATAATATTTGGACGTCACGTCGTATTCTTTGCAAACATCCGTTATTTT
Organism: Philaenus spumarius; assembly: GCA_018207615.1. Lineage (NCBI taxonomy): Eukaryota > Metazoa > Arthropoda > Insecta > Hemiptera > Aphrophoridae > Philaenus > Philaenus spumarius. The sequence continues at coordinate 17,326 of JAGFPH010016628.1, forward strand.
TTTTTTTTTTTTTTTTTTTTAGATATCGGTATTGGGAATCGAGAATCGATTTTTCAAAGTATCGGTATTGGTATCGAGAATTGAAAAATCTGGTATCGACACATCCCTAGTTTTAATTAAATTTTCAACATACAGGGTGACTTATGAGGAAGGGTAAAGATTTTAGGAGGCGATTCTACTATTAAAAATAAGAAAAAAAGTCTAATAAACATAGTTCTAATAAAATCACGTAGTCTAAAAGGACAATCTGTTTCATCTTAAGAAGACGTTAAACATTTCAAATGTACAATTAATATAAGTACAAACTTCAAATGTTACAAGCAAAACTAATGAAAACTGTTTCACTAAAGGCTCAGTTACTATTATCACTTTCGATGTTCATCTTGGATAAGTGATAAGTATAAAGTGACTCATGTTTTTTCATCCAAAGTGTACATTAAAAGTGAACGATGAAACAAGTTGACACCCAACCAACTTTTGATGAAAGGGTCGTTACAATGATTCATCCAGAGTGACGGTTCGATGAAAAATGTAAATAAACGAAATGTTCATTTCCCACGCTCCATTCACTAATTAGTTCACAGCCGACCTGTCGACTCTCTACCGTAGTACGTGTTTTTGTGTGTTTATTGTTGTTTTGAATACAAATTTTATAAAATGGCATTCACGTGGCAAGACGAGCATAATATGGTATTGTTTATTAAAACTTATCGTCAATACGAGTGCTTAGAAATAATAAACGCAGCGACTGTAGCAAAACGAAAGCACGGTAAAACGCGTAGGCCTACTCCGCGGAAATTATATCAATACCTTCGCTTATAATCCTTGAACTCCTTCTCGAACGAGACAACCTGCCACCAGGTACCACAGTTGCCCTTGCACCTACAGACACAAACCTGAGGAACACTGACTGTGCACATCAGGTGAAAACATTGAACTGGATGAAAATATGTAAACTAGTGAAAAGATGGAACACATTTTCGAGATTCGGCTCGTCCGGACAGAACACACGAATTGAAACTATGACTTTTTAACTCTCAAAATTGGTTTTCCCGTAGCCAAAAACATAAAGAATGTTTACCACACACAGAATTTTAAAAATTTTGACCCAAAAACATAACCCCGACGTGCTTTGACTCACGCTTGAAAGCTCAAAAGCTTTTCAACTCTCCGCAATAAAATTACAACGATTTTTGTAAAACCAGAAGTTTTCTACGACACCTGTGAGTGCTTATATCGTGTATACAGGAAAACAGACACACACAAAATTACCGCATGATTTCAATACTTCGGCATTCTAACGCAAGCCGAAGTAACAGGGATGAACACTCTGGATGAATTCACACTCGGTGATTCATTTTGGATAGTACTAAGTTTTCAGATTCATTCACTCTGGGTTAAACAGTTTGAAGTCAAAATAAAAAGATTTGCTTCGGTTTGCTTGAAACATCTTCCATTCAGTGTATTTCCAGCCTACGATTTCATAGGTAAATATACTGTAGCTATTTTAAACATCACATGTTAAACATTTTCATAAAACACATTACCTTAAAGAATTGTTATTAAAGGTACTTTTTAACTGTCAATATTTATCTTACAAGTACGATTGAATTTAAACTCAACCTTACATGCATTGGCGCCCATACCTATGGGCAGAGGGGGGGCCACCCCCCCCCC
>JAGFPH010016630.1:1531-19001 GCA_018207615.1 Philaenus spumarius
TGGAATGTCTGGTCAGCATATAGCTGGGGTGTCGATTTTATAACAATGTACAGAAATTTTAGTGAGTTAAAAGTATTAGACTACAAAATTCGGGGGAAAAGCGTTAAGTATAATCGTGCTAGTAAATAATTTAAAACATAAAATCACTATCGAAAGTTTTGATGTAAATCAAGGGTGCGGCAGAGCCTAAGGTCGTAGAAGTGGTAAAGTATCGAGTATAAAGCTTCGCGTTAAAAAACAGAGACATTTTATTAATAACCATTCGATTAAACGATACACAACCTAGAGTAATTATTAATAATTTTAATGTAAAAGCTAAAACCGTGATTGTGTTACTCAGCTACCGTGTCTACCAACAAACATAATATGGAGAATTTATATTGAAACAAATTTTAGATAGAGAAAGTTTTAACGTTAAGTAATACAGGCGTAATCGAATAAGTTTGGTTATGTAATTACGTATATTATACACAAGGGTGCGGTAGAGCCTTGGTTAGCTAAAGTTTTATTTCGGTTTAGTTACGGTTTGTAAGAGTTGCGGCAGAGCCTTATGTTTGAAAAATACCGGTAGAAACAGTTATATCATACGCATGGGATGCGGCAGAGCCTTACGTTGAGTTGAGTGAATTTTATATTAATAACCATTGCGGAGAAATTCCGTTGCGTGGAAATAGCTCTAATCACGACGGTGCTGAATAGTTGCCTACGTGTACGAAATATATTTTAGAATTCGTTTGCACTTAAGGCTCCGTTAAAAACATTTCCGTTTTTTCGAAATTTTATTGCAAAATTTGGGGGAGGGGTGACCCCCGGGGTTGAGTTAGACCGAATACAACTTGTATGACTTTTTAGAAACAATACGTTATATTTTGGTCGGTTATGTAGTTACGTATATCATACGCATGGGTTACGGCCGAGCCTAATGTTAGCCAAAATTTTAATTTTTACTAAGTTCGGATTGGACTCGGGCTGAACTTTACGTTTGGGGTAGCTTGGTTTTCCGTACAATATAACACATTTTATAAAAATAATTCGGGGGTACAGCGAAGCCTAAGTTCGGTCAAGTCCGGCGTTTTGGTTTGGGGTAAGACTGTTAGAAACAGTGTATATCATACACACGGGTGCGGGAGCGCATATGGTTAACCTAAGTGTGGTTTGCAAGGATGCGGCAGAGCCTAATTTTGGCAAAAATTTTATTTTGGCTAATTGCCCTTCGGTTGCACTCGGACAGAACCTTACGTTCGGGTTATCTCGGTTTTCCATACATTAAAACACATTCATAAAAATAATTCGGGGGTACAGCGAAGCCTAAGCTCGGTCAAGTCCAGCGTTTTGGTTCGTGGTAAGACCGGTAGAAATAGTGTAAATCATACGCACGGGGTGCGGGGGCGCCTACGCTTAGCCTAAGCTTTATTTCGCCCAAGTACGAATTTCGGGGGTTGCGGGAGAGCCTAATTTTAGCCAAAGTTTTATTTCGGCTAAGTGCCCTTCGATCGAACTCGGGCAGAACCTTACGTTTGGGTTAGCTCGGTTTTCCATACGTTATAACACAATTTATAAAAATAATTCGGGGTACAGCGAAGCCTAAGCTCGGTCAAGTCCGGCGTTTTGGTTCGGGTAAGACCGGTAGAAATATATTACAAGGGGGTGCGGCAACGCCTATGGTTAGTCTAAGCTTTATTTCGCCCAAGTACGAATTTCGGGGGTTGCGGGAGAGCCTTACGTTCGGAAAATACCGGTTTGCAAGTCTTTATTTTGACTAAGTCCGATTCGGATTTACTCGGGCCCCCTCGGTAGTGTTCGGGATTATATAATGCAATTTATACTATATTACAAGGGTACTATAACAATTTAAAGATAATAATTTCTCTAAGTGACCTTCGGTCGGATTCGGGAACGATCGGTAATGTTCGGGTTGTTATAATACAATTTATACTATATCCCGACGACACTATAACACCGTGCACCTGATGCAAGGTTGCTGACGGGTGGTAAACTTATATACTTCACAAAACAGTAGATTCTCAACAGAGTCGGCCTAGCTTAACCGCTAGCGCTGCGGACTCGGGTCATGGTGATACCCGGTTCGACTCTCGGCGACACCCAAACTTTTTTCAAAGCAAAAAATTAAATTAAATTAAATATTAATTATTACAAAACAAGATGGCTGCCAAAAAAAAAGATGGCGGCTCAAAATTCCCCAAAATCTTTAAAAATCCAAAATCCCCAAAATTTCCAAAAATCAAAAATCCAAAAATTCCAAAAAATGTTAGGACCCCAAAAAAAAAACCCAAAATCCAAAAATGTTAGGTTAGGACCCCCAAAAAAAAAACCAAAATCCAAAATTCCCAAAAAATGGCTTAGGTTAGGAACCAAAAAGGCCCAAAAAAATACCCAAAAAAAGTGGGCGTGGCTTAGGTTAGGAACCAAAAAGACCCAAAAAAACACCCAAAAAAAGGGGGCGTGGCCCAAGGTCAATGACCTTCCCCCACTCCATTTTACGCCAGACTGCCGGGGACTCTACTCATTATAATAATAAAAAATAATTGTTAATTTTTGTTTTTATTTTGTTATTCCGCCATTTTGATTTGATTGATCATAAACGATTGAAAATAAGCAAATTAAACTCGAAGGTAAGTATTATACATATCTATGTAATACAACTGTAGATATTAAAATGTGTTTATTATCTTAAATGGTCCGTCATAATCCTTGTTGGTTTGTTTTTTCAAATGACCAGTTTCTACAATTCTATGATGTCATCTTCAGGTCTCCAAAACACAGTCATAATAAATAAATACACGTAACACACACTATAAAAACACGGAAACTTCAACAGTGAACCGTGCATGGTGATCACCTTTTTCGTGTCAATGTTAAAATCTTGTATAGTGTTTTTGTTTAAGTGTTTTTATAGTGTGTGTTACGTGTATTTATTTATTTTGACTGTGTTTGAAGATCTGACGATGACATCGTAGAATTGTCGAAACCGGTAGTTTGAAAAAACAAACAAACAAGGATTGTGAAGGACCATTTAAGGTAATAAACCGATTTTAATATTGTTATACAATCCAGAAGTCCAAAAATGTTTATATAACTAACTGTAGAGTTTCTAGATTGTAGAGTATTCGATATGTCCTGCGTATTAATTCAAAATAAACGGTACCAGATAACGGCCACATACTTTCTCCCAGTTGAAACTTTATACCTTTCCAAGAGTAGCATAGGAGGTGGTTATTTAGAATTGCGAAAGTAGGAAAATGTTACAATGGAAAATATTAGATGCATGTAACACACATCCATATTATATTATTATTATTATTTAAAATATTCGATCGATTTCGAACAAATTTGCACCAATCATGTCAATTAGGCCTGTATAGATGCACGAAAAAAAGTTTTGAACATTTTTGAAAAACAACCCCCTTTTTGGCCAAAACCCCCAAAAGTCAGTTTTTATTATTCTTATTACCTAAACGTAAATTTTTAGAAAGATGCGTTTTTTTTCATATGGTAAGGGTATATTAAGGGCTACAAATAAGCCAAATTTTATCAAAATCGTTAGAACCGTTTTTGAGAAATTTTGATTTTTCTCGTTTTTTTGGCTATTTTTGGAGGGTAGGCCTTAAAACCCCTTAAAAGTCAAAATTTAAAAAAATGGAAATAATGCCTGGAGATATTCCAGAACTACACCTACATTCAAATTTCATCCATACCAAACAAATTTGGAGATTGCTTCCATTTTGTGAGCTTACCGTTAGAGATACGGAAAAACTCAAGAATACAATTTTGTTTAAAATCTACTAGCTAAATGTAATTAGTTTTTAAATTCGAATTACGGTTAGGCCACAAACTGGCTTGGGAAAAAGCTTACACTGAGGGAAACGGTCCGGCCGCCATTTCTTTTTTAAGGGGTTAAAAATGAAAAATGGAAAAAACCGTATATATTCATGGCTAGGTCTAGGAATAAGGAACATTCATGCAAAAAATCATCAAAATCGGTCAAGGCGTTTGGCCGTAATCGTGAGACAGACACACAGACGAAATGCCGAACGGTCGAGTTAAAATGGAGACCTAGCTTCGCTCTGTCAATTAATAATATCTTATGCTTTATTTCAAAGATGTATCATTAATGGTTGCAAATCGTAATGATTCAGACAGTGAAAGATCGCTAGGGAACTGTAATAAATGTAACTTTTCCATGCGATCTTCGGCAAATTAATTTTATTATTTTTTATAACAACTATGCATATTTCAACTACTTTATTTTAAGGGTAGGAATCTCTTCCATTGTTTGTGACTGAGATATAGCTCCAGGACATGAATTAAACAAGAGTTGTATTCGTAAAAAATTTTATATTTTTGTTGAAATACAAACTAAATCAGCGAAGGAAAATTCAATTACGTTTAGAACTTTATTTATATAAAGTGACCAAATACATTTCTTCCGTGTACAGTGTTGCCAAACTCGCAGACAAATCTAATTAAATTCCCGTCAAAAGTTAATTTTATGTATCACAGAGGGAGGGCGAGTTATCATAGATGATGAAGACACAGTAGGTCGGTTACAATAGTGTATATATGCGTACTAATTATTATAAAGAGGTAAAATTAGTTTGTTTGTATGTAGGGGGTAATCTTTGGAACTACTGAACCGATTGAAAAAATAGTTTTACTAATAAAAAGCTACACTATCCCTGAGTAACATAGGCTATAATTCATTTTGATAAAAACATTTTTTATTTCAATATTTGTAAATTTAGTCGGAAAAAATCTTAGGTTACGCCTAGACTTATAAACCAACACATATTTCTCGAATGCATTTACAATCATTACCACAGCAACCAATTGAATAAAATAACAGATAAAACAGCTGTTTGCTCTAATATTTCCATAAACACCTGATTTAAAACTTTGAAGAAATTATTTGTATTTCTAACTTTTAGGTTAGGTTTTTATTAAAGTGTAGATCTGAGCCTTGCTGGTTCTTTTAACATTATTATAACTGCTGTTATAAAATGTACTAAATAATTTGATTTGAACATTTTACTTTATTTACCATCTTAACTTTAGGGTTATTATTAATCCTACACCTCTATTATAAAGAAAACATAATTCGATTATAATAACACCTAGTGCCCTAGAGGAAGGTACATACTAAATTTCATTTCAATCCATTCAGTGTTTTTTTTTTTTTTAGTAACTTTGACCTACCAAACCCCCCTAAAATTTCAATTTTTTTTAAACCCTTTCTTAGCAAGCACCTAGGGCCCTAGAGGAAGCTACATGACAAATTTCGTTCCAATCAGTTCAGTAGTTTTTGAGAAATCGTGATAAGTAAATCATTGGATTTTGCTTTTATATATATAGATACAGTATACATTATTTTGACACTCTAAAACGTGTTCTAGGGACTATGATCAGTGCTAGTGTACTACTCCCTACATTAAGTCACACCATAAAGGTCACTGCAATAGCTCATTTTTTCTATGTAAATACGCTAGGAAGTAAGCTCTTTCGCATTTGTGAAAATACAATAATTTTCCGTTGGTTTAGGGTTATCATTTGTTTATACCGAGTGTTTCAAAATAAATATAATTGTTTTAAGGCTTTGTAGTATTTATTACATTTAACTTACAGTTATAATAATACATCAAATGAAAGAGCAAACATTTTTTCCTCAAAGTATTCAATGTGATCACCATTCTTCACACGGCATACATCGAGTCTATAGCAGAGCCGAGTTCATCACAAACCTTGTTTAGTGTGTCTGGAGAAATTATTGCGACAAATAAATACTACAATCATGTAGGGTAGGTCAGCTGCATAATTTTTACTCCAGTAATCTTATTGCGCGTTTAAAACCTACAATATGGGGTAGATTGACTGAATACGAAGTCTTTTGACTGATGTTTATAATAATTTCTTCTGTTGCCTATTAACTACGAGTACCCTTTTTTTTACCTCGGTTTAACTTAGTTTTTTAACGTGTTTTACCCCACTCTATTAATAGGATAGGGGGGATTTAATCGTATTCACACTAATATTAACTATCCATTAAATAAATAATGTTTCACTTCTATCAGGGCACTTGTAATTCAAACGACGTGCGTTGAAAGTTTTCCCGCTTTTTAACAAAGTTTACCCGGAAATCCAATTATAGTAGCGTCAGCATCACGGCGAAAGTATCTTTCCTGCTACGAGTTTAAAGCGAAAGGGGATATCCTTGGGTAACATTGTTACTGGGATTGAATTGGAGTTTAGTTTCATGGAAATCATATTTGAACGTTTAGGTGCACTTGTAGGATTGTATAATTGAACGAAGAGTGATTATTGCCTCATGACTTCAAATTATTCTAGTTTTCCTAAATTTTGGCGTTAGGTTGCCTACCAGACCAATCATAAAAAAATGTTTAAATGTGTACAACATTTAATAATTCGACCACGCAGCTGGACCGCTGACGTGGGTTGAGCAAATTTCCAAAATTAAGTTTATATGCCTATGTTTTAGGAATTCAACCAACCATTTGGGAACAGCTGTCTGTGCGTACGCAATATGTTAGTAGAATTTGTTTGCGCCTAGTGGCTTCGAACCGGGTACTTTTATGGTATTTTACGTTTTGATCGATTTTAGGGGAACAAAGCGAGCTATAAGGTCACTTAAAAAAACAAAATGTGCAGAATAACATTATACATTTATATTTATATTAATTTATTTTATTTATTTAAATAGAAAAAACTTTAAAACAATGTAATTCTCGCAGTAAAAATCGCAAAAAATAGATACTTCCGGTCAAAAAACTTTTGACCGCATAATAAGTCCAATTTGGACCAAATTTCGTACACATGTTGGTTGTCGACGTCGCTCAGACGGATTCGTTAGCCAAAAAAATCCAACAACCGGAAGCACGTTTTTTGACAGGAAATAACTATTTTCTTGGGGTTTTTCCTACGAGAATAAATGTTTTTTAGAGTTTTTTCTACAAATATAAATGTAGGATGTTATTCTGCACATTTTATTTTTTACGCGACCTTATAGCTTCGTACCTCTCGAAATAGATCAAAACATAAAAGTACCCGATCCAAAGCCGTGTGGTGGATTTTACCGTTGCGTTGGCGTGCGAAGCACGCAATGCTTTGTGTATTGAAGATACTCCTAATATAGCTCGCTTGGTTTCCCCAAAATCTATCAAAACGTAAAATACCATAAAAGTACCCGGTTCAAAGCCATGTGGTGGATTTTACCGTGGAGTTGGCGTGCGAAGCACGCAATGCATTTTGTGTTGCAGAAACTCCAAATACGGGGGTCGGGCGTAATAGTTTGTGTATTGAAGATACTCCCAATATGCGGAATGGCGTGCGAAGCATTTTGCATCCATTCAGCGTCGTCGTGAGTGAACCTATTTCCCAAATTGTTGGTTGAAACCCTAAAACATAGGCCTGTAAACTTAATTTTGGAAATTTGCTCAACTCACGTCAGCGGTTCAGCTGCGTGGTCGAATTATATGTCTTTTGATCGATTTTATATTTACACTTATGCTATTTGAAAATAAATATTGATTGTTTCTGCAAGAAATTATTCAGTTCTTCAGATCAAATTATTATTTTCCGTACACCACTTAGCGGACACCCTGTACGCGTAGTTTTAGTAAAACTGAGTTTCGCAGAAGAAAGTCTTTTTATAGTGTAATACAACAAGCTGATATAAGAGGGTGCCTGGCGTAAGTCAATAAGCCTCGAGTGTCTTCCACCCCTCGTGGGAGGGGAAGGAGGAGTTCTTTCTTTCCTTGAAATATTACATGCCTTACAAGATGTCGTAATAACGGCTCTTTTAATTAATTCTAAAAGAAAGAAGGTCATATTGCTGTGATTTGTGTTTGTATGGGATTCAGATAAGTTGAACAGCTGATTGCGATGTATGACTAATGATTCAAATAACAAGTCAGAGAGTTGGAATTGTTGACGACTGGAGATTAATTCCTTTTTCCAAGTAAAATATGTTTAGAGCTTACGAGATTGTACAATTGACACGAAGGTGATCCTAAAAGTATTTCATTCATCATACAAATATTTTCTCCTCTAAATTATAACTAAACATATAAGTTTAGGTTTTTTAATTACTATTTTAAAACTTAAAGTGAAGAGTGATCTACATCTATACTAATATTACAACGAGGTAAAGTTTTGTTTGTTTGTTTGTGTGTTTGTTTGTATGTAGGGGGTAATCTCTGGAACTACTGAACCGATTGAAAAATTAGTGATACTAATAAAAAGCTACACTATCCTGAGTAACATAGGCTATCATACATTTCGATAAAAATCTTTTTCATTTTAATATTTGTAAATTTAGTCGGAAAAAATTCTTAGGTTAGGCCTAGAATGATAAACCAACACATGTAGTTACATTTATTACCATAGCAAAAAATTGAATAAAATAACAGATAATATAGCTGTTTGCTCCAATATTTCCATTAACAGCTGAGATCAAAATTTGAAGAAATTATTTTTGTATTTCTAGCTTTTAGGTTAAGGTTTTAAAGTGTAGACCTGAGCCTTGCTGGTTCTTTTAACCATTATTATAACTTCTGTTATAAAATATAAGAAATCATTTCATTTGAACATTTAACGGTATTTACCATCTTAGTTTTGAGGTTATTATTAATCCTACACCTTTATTATAAATAAAACATAATATGTTTTTAGAATGTTCAATTGAAGGTTGGCGTGCGGAGCACGCAGGGGTCTCCCCTAGTTTCATATACAGTAAATAGTTCTATTATTATTTGGTGCTATTCAGAAATACCCTATGTAATTTGTTTATTTTAAAATAGTTTTTTGTGCTTATTACTGGTTGATAGGTATTTGTATTCGTGGATCTTATTTTTGGTTCCATATCTCATCATACAAAAATGAATTTTGAAACGGATTTTTACAGGAAAACAAACTTTTTACGCAAAATTTATCCTGTTTAGATCAATATTCGTAACCAGTTTCATGATTATATCTTAAACCGTTTTTGAGATATATTAAGATATTTAAAAAAAATTACATACAAACGGACAGGCAGAAAACAAATCGAGATAGGACAAATTTCATGTTATATTGTATTATTTCCTTCAAATTGAGCTGTTATAGTTTTTATCAAGCAGTTATCGGGAGGGTAAGGAGGAAAGACTTAAAACACAATTTCTTGGTAATTGTCTACAACATCCAAAATTAGCCGACAAATAGTTTAAATCAATGTGTACTCAATGTCATTGAGTAACCAATTTGATCGCTCGGAACATTACATACCAAAACGGAAATATTGTAAGATAAAGTATAGATTTGTATGAAACAAAATGATTTTAAAAGTATAAGAGTTGCATCAATAGATTCCTAATTTTCTTCAGTAATTATTCAAGTAAAAAATAATTGCTTCCTGCTATCATTGATTTACTGTGCTAATGAATCAAACGGGACACCTTTATTCTCTCTTACCGAAACGATTCAATTATTTTACTGAACAATTACGTAGAAACGTTTTCTCTTCACCATTTCGTATCTGTACTTATTGCATACTATTTAGCTGTATATTTGAGCAGTTAAATATACAATAGGTTTGTGTTACACAATTGCTGCCAAAAGAAAATACAACCTGTTAGTATTATCTACTTATATAAAGCTAGACGGTAACAATGATTCACTGACATTAATAATTATGAGGCACTTCCCATAATCGTACTCCCCTCGACCTCATACTTGAATTAAAGCTCTCGACGAGAAACTTTTGGGAAATTTGCCAGAAGTTAACATTTTTTATTTTGGAAGCACCTTTTGAGCTGGAAAGATTTTTTAGATTTTTTCAGTTTTTTCATTTTTCCACTTTTAGCGCGTTTAGTAAGAAAGTGGTAAGAGATAGCAAAAAATGTTAAATACAAAAGTTGTAGAAAATTAAATTACAAACTAACGATTTTCCATCAGATTTAAGATCCAATCATCTGTTTAGCCGCTATTCACCCGAGAAGAAGCTCCGGCACACAATCTTTCAAATTTCCCATGTTAATCTTATGTAGATAATGTATAATGAGTTTGAGTCAACCGACGAATAAAACAGCTGATTTATGCTCGGTTGCCTATGTAAAAACGAGCCAAAGATTAACGAGATTCTTTAGCGAATTTTCCAACTGCGAACGAAGCGTCCAGGGGCAGAGCCCCTAGTTATAATTAAAGTCTGCAATTTCTATACTGACGGTTTTTATTAAACGTCACATTCGGAGTCTATATTATTTATCAATTTCAAATTTGTTCATATTAATGCATGGACAATGGCGTAATTAGAAGTAGAGATCAAGGGGTATACTGGAATACCCCCCCTTGTAAAAGAGAGTTTGAAAATTTTTGAAAAAAATTGCTGTCGGATCAACGTTTTAGTGTCTAGAGCAAGTTTTAGTGTTTCAAATAAAATATAAACTATTTTTGTGTTAATGATTTTACTGACACAAACAGTAAACAATTTGTTGTTTAGGTTATAGAGTAGCACAATCTATACTAATACTGTAAAGAGGTAACATTTGTTTGTTTGTATGTAGCGGGTAATCTCTGAAACTACTGAACCGATTGAAAAAATAGTTTTACTAATAAAAAGCTACACTATACCTGAGTAACATAGGCTATATAATTCATTTTGATAAAAACATTTTCCATTGCAATATTTGTAAATTTAGTCGGAAAACATTCTCAGATTAGGCCTAGACTGATGAACCAACACATGCATATAAATTTATTACCAATACAACCAATGTAATAAATAACAAATAAAACAGCTGTTTGCTCTAATGCTTCCATTAACAGCTGATTTCAAAACTTTTGAAATTATTTGTATTTCTAACTTTTAGGTTAGGTTTTTATTAGAGTAGACCCGAGCTTTGCTGGTTGTTTTAACCTTTATTATAACTGCTTTTATAAAATATACGAAATAATTTCATTTGAACATTTAGCATTATTTGTGATTATTTAGATTTGGGGTTATTATTAATCCTACACCTTTATTATAAAGAAAACATAACATGATTATGTGTATAGAAGGTTCCAACGGGGTTGGCGTGTTTCCCAACCAGGAGTTTCCCAAAGTAGAATATAACTTGAACACAGTTATGTTTACTAACTCAAACGCGTTTCGACGACAAAGTCGCCATCTTTAGTGATGCACGAGCTGCAACAGTCAAACTGTAACTAACCTGACAGTGTTTCATGCCACATATTTATACAAAACTAAAAGGGGCATGGCTTAAGACTACACTACATTGGTAAAGCATCGAGTGTGTTAGGTTTAGTTACATTTTTTAACAATACAGAGTTTTATATTTTTAAATTATGGTTTTCATCTAAAAGATGCCCAGCCATATCAGATTTGTCTAGCTTGTTGTACTTTAAATGAGAAAAGTGTTCTTTAGTTCTTGTCTTCGTGCTTCTTTTGGTCTGGCCTATATATTTCTTCGGACACATTTCGCAGTTTATACAATAAATTTCAGATTTGTCATGTTCTTGAATTTTAACTTTAGGATTTCCTAACGTTTTACCGAGATTTTTCTCAGCTGACAAATCCACGTTTAAATTTGCATGTTTCTCTAGAGATTTTGTTAGCATACGTTGTTTTAACAAAAAGTTGTTGGTTTTTTAAATTATTATTTCCAAGGTAGATTTCTTGATTTCTTAATTTTCTTGACTTTTATTTTCTTTGAGAAGCCTAAACAGGTCAACAGTAAAATATACATACTAAATTTATACAGTGCGCGCGTTTCATTTTTAAGTTGTTATTCTTGTATAAAGTAACTAGCTGACCCGTACGGCGTTGCCCGTAGCGGTTGGTATTTTCAGTCTTTTTAACGTAATTGTATTCTTTTTAAGTGTTCGGTCAGTGAGTGGTATTTGGCTTATATATATATATATAGATCTTAAATAATAAAAGCAATATTGTCATAATAATAAAAGATCTGAAATTGTGATTTTAGTAACTTTGATCCCCCCCATACCCCTCCTAAAATGTCGAATTTTTTAAAACCCTTTCTTAGCGAGCACCTATGGCCTTAGAGGAAGCTACATTCCAAATTTCATTCCAATCCGTTCAGTAGTTTTTAAGAAATCGTGATTTAATAAATTTGATTCCCCCCAAACCCCCCTAAAATTTCGAATTTTTTCAAAAACTATCTTAGTAATCACCTATTTCCCTAGAGGAAGCTACATACCAAATTTCACTTCAATCCGTTCGGTAGTTTTGAAGAAATCGTTTTTTAATCATTTTGATCCTCCCAAACCCCCCTAAAATTTCGAATTTTTTCAAACCCTTTCTCAGTGAGCACCTATGGCCCTAGAGGAAGCTACATACCAAATTTCATTTCAATCCGTTCGGTAGTTTTTGAGAAATCGTGATGAGTGGGTGGTATTTCGCTTTTATATATTTAGATGCAATTTACCTTCTAATAAATGTAACAAGTTCTACGTATTGTAACGGAGTTGTTTTATTTCAGCCCAGGGTACATGGACCATAACGCTTATTGGATCGGAGCTACTGACACCGCTTTGGAAGGTGACTTTCAGTTTGTAGACGGGTACGCCTTCACTTATTCAAGTAAGTTGAGCAATTACTTTAATAATTCACCTACTAATATTTAGTTTTAGCTTTACCAGTGGAGCTAAACCCCAAACGCGACAGCTAATAATCGTAATATACCGGTGACATGTTATGTCATAGTGAACCAGACATGAGCGTAATTTTCTATAACTGGTATTTTTTACCGGTATCAAAATTTAACCGTTATAACTAGTTATCATTTCCAGTACCCGTTACTGGACTTAGGAGTTACTATTTACAACTTAAACATAGTAAAGACATAGTATAACATGAGTTAATTCAACATTCCACACAGTCACTTTTTTACTTTATTTTTTTATTTTATTATATTTATTCACATGTTATACTGTATATTTAAATAAAAACACAATTTAAAATTTCACTTAGGTTATACATGAAAAACAAACAAAATATAAATATATATTGCATAAAAAACAAAAGAAGAATATTTTTTTATACTGATAACATAACTATACTTACTTATAACATAAACTATACATACATTATACATACAAAATATACAGACACAATTTACAACAATACAATTATCAGTGTAACACTGAACAAATTTAGGGGTCTCCTAGGCATACGCCCGTTTGAGACTTCCATCAAAAAGAACAAAAACAATATTTAAATGGAGAGTTCGGCAGGAGCCTTAATCTAACCACAAGAAAAACAAGTATGAATATACACATAACATAGAGAATAAAAAAAAATCAATCAACTTTTACCACAGCTTTGGTAGGAGAGATCAAATTTGGGTTGTTTGCCTTCTCCACATTTTCATCGAACAGCGCTTCTTCACTAAGCAAAACACTAATTTTAGGTAACACTAGGGGCTCTGCCCCTGGACCCTTCGCGTCCCAACCCCGCCTCGGCCATTGGACTCAGGTGACTGCTTCGCTTCGCTCGCAGTTGGAAAATTCACTAATGAATCTCGTTAATCTTTGGCTCGTTCGACCATAGGTTTGTAAAATTATGAAACCAGGCTTAAATATATTAACAGTAATTACAAGATTAATTATACATTTGTCTTCTTGCTTATCCGCCTTTCTTAGCTTTGTCTTTCTTTCGCTTTACGCGTTTCGGGTAGATCCCATCTTCAGAAGCTTTGTTTGCGAAAGAAAGACAAAGCTAAGAAAGGCGGATAAGCAAGAAGGAGGAGAAAATGGTAGAGTATAGATAGTAGCAAACAAATCTTCTGAAGATGGGATCCACCCGAAACGCGTCAAGCGAAAGAAAGACAAAGCTAAGAAAGGCGGATAAGCAAGAACACAAATGTTTCAAGTATCTTAGCGGAAATAATAATAACAAATGCAGAGATTAATTATAGCCTCAAGTACATGCTTTAGAAACGTGAGAGGCTTTCATTACGATTTTAGTCCTAGTTCTACTATCTTCTGTCAACTAAAGTTTTGAAACTAGGCCTAAATATAGTAACAATTATTGCAGGATTAACATAACCTCAATACTGTGTTTCAGAAATGAGCCAGGCCTATATTACAAAATTGGCTATTCGAATTTATCCATCTTTGCCAAGTTTACCTTTTTTTTTGACAAAATAAATTGTTAAATCAGGCCCAATTTACTCTAATTCCAACGTGCTAAAACAGTATAAATTAGCTTTTTTAACAGTAATTAAAAACTATTCAATGAACAGCTGATGAAACAGTATAAATTGGCTTGTTTATAAACAGCTGTTTTGATCGCTTTATTTACTATTTCCTTGTTATTTTTTAACCAACATGGCAACCCATAAGATCCTATGTAAACATTTTTCAACTTTTAAATTATATATTCTAAAAAAATTGCGTTTTTACACGAAATACAACTACATGGGTGCACTTAAAAATCAAAACTATACCTACATAAAAAATTTCTTTGAATTCGTTAGAGCCATTTTCGAGACCCGCGACAGATACAAAGATACAAAGATAGGTACAAGAATTGCTCATTTAAAGTAATACGATATTGATATTTTAAACAGAAACAGAAAGCTTTTAAATATGTTTAAATGAATAAAATAAGGGCTACTCAAATGCCTAAAGTTTATGAACGAAAATATGAATTATAAATCCCACTATAACTTTCTTAAGTACGCTCAAACTTTATAGCCTCTTTGTGTTTAGACTTTACAGGCTCTTATAAAACTCCCTGACTCCTATTAAATAAAAGCCCTACTTGTAGCCCATTCTCATGAAATATTAATTATTATTGAGCTTGACTTTTGAGATGATAATAAAAGTTGATGTAATAAAACTTGAACACGTTTATTTGCTCAATATTTACTCAGTAGGTTGAATAAATAAATGTATTAATAAAGTTTTATTATATCAAACAGATAGTAATTATAAGTATACAACAAAGTAGCTACGCGTATAATTTCATTGTGTTTGCATGTAATATTGTTGTAGATTTAATTTTCATGTACACATATGTTATTCGAATTTTCTTTATTACCATAAGTATAGTCCTTCTCCAAAACTTGACTAATAAACGGTACCAGGAACTGGCACATACTTTCTCACAAACATACAGTATTAAACATACATACATTATTAAACAGATTGACTGTGACTTGTAGGGTGGGGTAGGAGAGGTGATTTTATATAAAAAAGTAGGAGATTAACTAATAAATATTATTATTATTATTATCTAGAGAGAAAAATATTCCATCGATTTCGAACAAATTTGCACCAAACACGTCAAATAGGTCTTTGTAGATGCACGTAAAAAGGTTTTGAAAATTTTTGAAAAACAGCCTTCTTTATGGCAAAAAAACCCCAAAATAATTTATTATTATTATTATTAGCTAAACGAGAATTTTTAGAAAGATGCTGTTTTTTTTGCAAATGGCAGAGCACATTAAAGGCTACAAATAAACCAAATTTTATAAAAATTG
Source organism: Philaenus spumarius (assembly GCA_018207615.1). Classification (NCBI taxonomy): domain Eukaryota; kingdom Metazoa; phylum Arthropoda; class Insecta; order Hemiptera; family Aphrophoridae; genus Philaenus; species Philaenus spumarius. The sequence continues at coordinate 17,047 of JAGFPH010016630.1, forward strand.
TTAGAGCCGTTTTTTATAAAAATTTAATAACTGATTTTTTGGGGGTTTCTTTGCCAAAAAGAGGGTTTTTTTCAACAAATTTCAAAACCCTTTTTCGTGCATCTATATACGCCTAATTGACATGTCTGGTGCAAATTTGGTTGAAATCGATCGAATAGTTTTCTCTCTAGCTTTGTATACATACAGACATACAGGACATACATACATACAGACATACAGTCATACAGACATACAGACAGACATTTTGTAAAAACAACTTTTTTGGATTTAGGGGGTCCCAAAACGGATATTTACACAAAAATCTCATCATCGATTAGTGGAAATACTATAGTATAGTGAGAAAGTAAAAGTGTGTGGGATTTGTTTTAATTTACTTCGTTTTACAGGGGTCAAAGATTATGTAAGAAAATGTACACAAAATTGTAGCTCAGTACCTTTTCTATTTCCAAATATATTTAGTGTTTTGTAAAAAAAAACAAAATAGCGGATGATTCAAAAACTATGTGTTTAAGGGCCTATGTTTAATTAATATTTTTTTTCTTGTTTGCATTTATAGAGTAGCCACTGTAACCAGGTGAAATTGGCGCAATATTTTCTAGACACACTGTATATAACCGGTTTTGTCCAGATTGACTGTCATAGAATCAACTTGGAGCAAAAACTACTTATGGTACAAATTTAAAAATTTAAAGCTATATTCTTATGAAGTCATAGTCGCACACTAACAAAGTACTTTGAAAAGTTTCTATTTTAAACGTGAAAATTCGGGGGTCCACTACCAGCCGTATAACAGATAAAACACTTGTTCAAATTAAAAGCTTAGCAACACATGTTTGTTTACATTGATGCACCACGCTTAGCGAATTTATAATCAGTTTACTTCATAACAAACAGCTTTATAGATTAGATTAACAAACCGAAATCAAACACAAACAAAAATCAACGAAACAAGCTTACTTTATTAAAATTCAATTCTAAGAACTGCTGTTACATATCTATACTATTACATAAACATCTAATGGTTTCTGTCTGTGTGTGTGTTACTCAATCACGTAAAAACTACCGGATGGATTTGAAAGAAATTTGGCACACATATAGATCCCTACCTGGAAAGAGACATAGGCTATAAATCATTTTGATTTAAGGGTTGAAACAACCATTAAAACAATTAATATTTTGTATTATACTTCCATTAAGCCTAGAGAGCTGGAAATTTGTTAATTTATTTCCTACAAAATGTATATAACAAGTAAACCATATTTGCATCTTTCAGTGTACTGCTAAGGGGTGAAAATGTAACAACCCCTAAAACAATCTTTGGACCGTCTGCAAAGCCACGGGTACCTGCTAGTTATAAATAAATCGACCACGCAGCTGGATCGCTGACGTGAGTTGAGCAAATTTCCAAAATTAAGTTTATGTTTTAGGGTTTCAACCAACAATTTGGGAAATAGGTCTACTCACGAAGGCGTTGAACAGCTGTCTGTGTGTACGCAATACATTGGTAGAATCTGTTTCCTCCTGGTGGCCTCGCGAGTTTGCACCAATTGGCTTCGAACCGGGTGCTTTTATTGTATTTTACGTTTTGGTCGATTTTGGAGGAACCAAGCGAGCTAAAAGGTAGCGTAAAATAACAAAATATGCAGAATAACATCCTACATTTATATTTCTAGAAAAAACTCTAAAAAATGTTCATTCTCGTAGTAAACCAACACGTGTACCTAATTTGGACCAAACCGGACTTAAAATGCGGCCGCTAGAGTGTGAACACATATATAATTATATATATATATGAATTTTAATGACACCCCAAAACGTGTTCTGAGGACCATGATCGGTGCTTATTAGCGAATTTCCATAGGAAAAATGAGCTATTGCAGTGGCCCTTATGGTGAGACCCAAGGTCGGGAGTAGCAAATGAGCACCGATCATGGTCCCCAGAACACGTTTTGGGG
>JAGFPH010016632.1:3961-18996 GCA_018207615.1 Philaenus spumarius
TGATACCTCATTTTAAAGGTATATTTAAGAGTAGGAAAATGACATAAAGAAAATAAAAATCGGACGACCCAAAACAAAATGGCGCCATAAACGTGTTGAAATAAATAGACATAAAGTTGCTAATATCTCGAAAAGGAAGAGTTTTTAGAAAAATTACAAGAGACGAAAAATGTTTATTTCAAAGTGTTTGGACTTTAAATATTGCTTCCAAATCGATACAACTGTTTATTTAACACAAAAACCAATATGGAAACTACAGCTTTAAACATGTCCAGCTGACTAGACCGATTGTTGTGTTTGCGTTGTCGCCAACTTGACAACGCATTATTATCAATATTTGTAATACCAACATCACGGGCTAAAACTATTGTACTTCGTCTTGCTGTCAATTTGTTTTTATAGAATTTCTTGTACCGATTGTCAAGAGACTTGACCACCCTGTACTCTGAAGATTGTAAAATCCTCGTTGCCTTGCCTTACAATAGTTTTACAACCTAGAGACCTGTCTATAAACAGCAATACTAGGTTCGAGGCGTGATGCACGCGCTCGTAAATTAACCACACATTATGCTATCTGAGCAGTAAAAACCTGGAATAAATGGATCTGAAACGTGTAAAAAGTCCAGGATTTAAAATAATGAAATAAAACAACCGCTACGGAGGAACAAATCAAATATTTAGATGCATTGCTATCGCGCAAACTCGGACTATAAAATGATACACGAATGTCCTTTAAAGATTTTGCTATTAAGTGTGTTATTTAATAGGTTTTGAAATGGACGGCCAAGTCGGCTGTAAATGTATTTACACGCTACGTATGTAATATAGTTTTCAATCTAAAGAAAATATCTGCGCAATCGGGTCCAGCCTACTTAGTAAACGGAATGTAATAAATATTGAAATAACTCCTAGGCAAGGGAAAAACTAACAGGTAGTAAAAACTGTCAACTATTAATGGAACTACTTTCAGCAAAGTTATCGTTTATTGGTTTAGTAATTATATTTTTTTTATATTCGTAGTGTATTTGGTTATTTAAAAAGTAATGTTCTAATTAACTTTCCGACTGTAGGAAAATTAAAACGGAGTTAAAATTTGTAACGCGCAATCCAAAAACCACGCGAAGAATATTTACATTGTATTCACGACAAAAGACAAAGAAAATAAATAGGAATTATGTCGATTTCTTATAACATAATTTAAAGCGAAGAAAAAATAAATACACCTTATTGAAGACCCGACAAGCATTTACGAACACAAACAAGGACTTAACCATTAATTTATTAAAATTTCGGAATTGTTTATTGAATTAAATAACAGATAAATTCAAACATTTTAAAACCCCCGAACGGTTTAACAAATTTTCTTCAGTTTGAACTAGCTAAGAACACAATCGGTCAAGTCATCTTTCAAACAAAACAAACTAAATTAAAATCGGTTCACCCGTTTGGGAGCTACGATGCCACAGACAGATTCACACGTTAAACTTATAATACCCCTCTTTTTGCGTCGGGTGAAAAAGAAAGAAAACAGTCGTGAGACTGCCGACCGAAGTGAAAAAAGTCATGAATAAAAATCGTTGGTTCTATTGGTTTAATCCCAAATTTTATAATTATTTTAATATTGATCCATTTAAAATTGAAATATGAAAATAACATAAACATAATTCTATTGTTTACAGTCAAATAATGTATATTTTTTTAAACACAATTTTAGGTTAGGCCTACACTAAACCAAGACACGTTTCTTTAAAGCATTAACATTCATTACCAAAGCAACCAAGTTAAAAAATTTAGACATTTTGAAAAAATGAGAAAGCATTATGTCCATTTTAGAGGCACCACCAAGTACACTAATTAAGACAACTTACAAAATTAGGAAGCGTTATGTCCATTTCAGAAGTATTACCAAGTAAACTATTTCAACACAACTTACAAAATGAGGAAGCACAATGTCCATTTCATCGGTAGCGTTACTCGACTAAACCCACACAGCTGTTGAGTTGAAGCCTTTGGATTTACCACCGCCTGTTTTATATAGTCGATTTCTTCTTCTTCTACGATCAGCTGTTACATTAAACTTCTGGTTTATATTAGTGCGTGCGTCAACCGACGAAGAAGAAATCATTTACGAAATCAAAAACGCAAAGCATCCTACTTTAGAAGTGCGTACGCGAGTTCGTACAATTTACCTCATCCACAGTGTTCGGCGCCTGAAGAAGTTTTCACTTCAAAACAAGAAGAATTAAAGAAAGGCCATTTAAAATGTGCCCATTAGATCAGGCGGAGGTCATCCATTGGGATTTCAATTCAGTGTTTCGGTTTATTTGATCGTTTTATCAGTGTATTGACGCAAGAAGATGATCTGAACCAGAAAACACCTTTCGTCCAACATCAACAAATAGTCGTTCCTACATTCAAAACGTAATCAAATTTTATGGATTTACAAAACGGAATATTTCAGAAGAGCACACAGAAAGAAAGGAGTAAAATACATGAAATTACATAATTAAGTAAGCTGCTTTGGTGTTTTCATGATAATTTATTTTACAAAATTAACACGTAACAAAGTCATATTTTAAAGTTTGCCTTATTTGTGTTGTGGTATTAATATTTCAATTCATAGTAAAGAAAGAAATATTTTGTGCAATTTAAATGGAAGTAATTTTAACGGGTTTTTTTTATCAAATACAATGTTAGTGATTTTAACAAAATAAATTGGATGGTACAATAAACACATTATCATTTTGCTGCAAATAAAATCTTCATGTAAACAACATCGAAAAAGGATTATTTCTACGTCAGCTGGAAAGAAATCACAACATTTATTTAAAACATAGGTAACTTAATATATGCAACGTACTAACCAATAGTGGAACGACAACAACAATTATTACTTGCAAGATATAATAAAGGAGAAGAACTAAACAATTGTATGCAATAAATTCACATTTTAAAGCTTTTTTCTGTAAGTTTGCCTTATTTGTGTTGTGGTATTAATGCTTCAATTCAAAGTAAAAAAGAAGTAATGTGAACAATTTAAATGGAAGTACTTTTAACGTTTTTTATCAAATATAATGTTAGTGATTTTAACAAATAAAATTGGACGGTATAATAAACACATTACTATTTTGCTGCAAATAATATCTTCAGGTAAACAATCTCAAAAAAGGATTATTTCTACGTCAGATGGAAAGAAATCACAAAATGTATTTAAAACATAGATAACTTAATGAATATAAGAACACATCTTTATTGAAACAATAACAACAATTTTTACTCGCAAAAAATAATAAAGAAGAAGAAATAAAAATTGTGATGCAAAAAATTCACATTTTGAACCTTTTTTAACGTCTGTTTTCTGTAAGTTTGCTTTATTTGTGTTGTGGTGTTAATATTTCAATTCATAGTAAAGAAAGAAGTAATTTGTACAATTTAAATGGAAGTCATTTAACGGTTTTTTAATCAAATATAATGTTTGTGATTTTAACAAATGCAATTAAAAATTAAGTGTTTTGGACGGTATAATTAACTCATTAATATTTGCTGCAAATAAAATCTTCAAGTAGACAATCTCGAAAAACAATCATTTCTACGTCAGCTGGAAAGAAATCATAAAATTTATTATAACATAGATACATTAATGAATATAACGTACAATTCTTTAGTGAAACAATAACAACAATTATTACTTGCAAAAAATAATAAAGAAGAAGAACTAAAAATGGTTGTGCAAGAAATTCACATTTTAAAGCTTTTTTAATGTATGTTGTCTGTATATGTTTGCCTTATTTGTGTTGTGTTATTAATAATAAAGTAATGTATACAATTTAAATGGAAGTAGTTTTAACGGTTTTTTTTTAAATAAAATATAATGTTTGTGATTTTTACAAATGAGAATACAAATCATCAAGTATTTTGGATAGTATACAATTTATTGCAAACAAAACCATATGGTGAAAATTCTCGAAAACGGATTTACAACATAGAGAACGAAGCCAAAAACATAGAAGAAGAAATGATGGACGAAAATAAACCATAAAGTTGATTTAAAACTGAGAACATAATAAATATAACCTACAATTATAAATCTAGTGGTAAAACAATAACAAAAATAATTACTTGCAAGAAATAATGAAGAAGAACAGTTTTGGAGGACAAAAACAGTTAATAAATTTGTGATTTCTGTTAAATTATATTTACGTCTATTTATTAAACGCTGGAAATGGAGTAAGAAAAATACGTCTTTAACGAAGAAGAACTTACGTAAAATCGGAAATTTTCGTTTGCCACACGAAACTCGCCTAAACTCAATTTTATAAATATCCTTATAACTGTTTTTCGTTGTGTTTTTGCGAAAAAATTTTACTACCCAGGAAAACTTTGATAGCTCTGCGCTCGTACTATCCATAAAATGTGTTTTATTATGACAACCGCGCTTGTGGTCACATGACACGGCGTGCAATAAACTGCATAACAATGCACCTACGCGGGCGATGCCAACTGCAGCGGACTGCACTTAAACTTGATATAGCGTCACCTCTTCCCCGACACTTTTAATGCGTACATATAAACTTGATTTATAGCGCGGAATACTGTAGAGATGTACTCAGAATTTAATTAAAATATTATATTAGTAACAAGCAACATAAAAGGCTTTTTACGATTTGGTACAAAAAGAGGCTCAAGTAATTTATGTGAAATGCAGATTAAAGGGGATGGAAATAAAGTTGGCGTTTTATAACTTGGTAGTTTGATCGAACTAGAGGCGGATTCCAAAAGTGCAATAACGACGTAAGAGTTGGAAAACGTAACTATATATATATAACTATACGAGTTGGATTGTTATATAAATGCAGAATCTGAGAAGAAATTTAACAAGGAATACAGAGATTAAGATATTGATAAACAGTATAGTCTATATCGCAATACTGCATTCATCAAGTTGTAATTGATATATTTAACAACTACGGAAACCATTTGTGAAAACGGCGAAATCGTAAGGTAAGTAGCACAAATTTAATATTATTATTATTTATATATAACAAAAATAATAATTTGAACCACTTTCGTGTGTTCAGCGAATTAACAAAATAAACTGCATGTGTTTTAGAGTTTCAACCAACTATTTGAGAAATTGTTCTACACACAAAGGCGCTGAATAGCTGCCTCAGTGTACGAAATATATTAGTAGAATTTGTTTGCTTGTAGCCCCGGCTCACGTGCTGCTTCGTTCCACTCTCAGCGAGTTTGCACCTCGTCCTTTTGAGGCCTCGGCTTATGGACTGCTTCGCTTCGCTCGCAGCGTACAAACTTGGCCGTCGGGCCACGGATCGGAAGATGCCCCACGGTAAAATCCCCCACATGGATCGAACCGGGTACATTTGTGGTATTTTACGTTTTGATCAATCATGGTTTTGATATACCATCTTCTGATTCGAGGCCGACGATCGAGTTTGTACGCTGCGAATGTAGTTTGTAGGGCAGCTATTCAACGCCTTCGCGAGTAGACAGATTTCCCAAATAGTTGGTTGAAACCCTAAAACATAGTAACTTAATTTTGGAAATTCGCTCAACTCACGTCAGCGGTTCAGCTGTGTGGTCGAATTATTTTTTGTTCTGAAAATAAGTTAACAAAATCTTTTTGAATAACAGGACACATTTTTTTATATACCTGACCCTTTATGATGTTTGGGGGATTGAACATTTCAAATGTAAAGGTAGGTCATAACAATACACCATTGTAAAGCTCATTAAAAGAGAAACAGAATGGCGCAAATTAGAGGCTTAGTATCATGCTTCGTTTCAAAGTAATGGACAACCAAAGTTCTGGAAAATGATATTTCCATTTGAACATCATCACCTTTAAATGCAACTGAAATCCTATCCTGTCTTGGTAAGATTTTTACATTGTATTTGAATGTTTTGAAACTAGTATAAAAACATTGACGAAATAAACTTTTTTTTTAAATCAGTACCCTCAACAACCTACTTATTGCTAGTATTAAAACATTAATAACCTGATTTGATGTTATAATAAACAATATAATTTTCCAGAACTTTGGTTGCCTATTACTGTACAACGAAGCAAGATTCTTAGGTCTGGTTTGCGCCATTCTGTTTCTCTTTTAATAAGCTTTTCAATGGTGTCCTACACGACCTACCTTCATATTTTAAATTGTTACACTCCTCCTCCCCCAAGTCCACAAAAATCATACAGGATCAGATATGTCAAAACATTTGTCCTGTTTTACAACACAAGATATATAAAAAGTTTTGTTAACTTATTTTCAGTAACAAAAATAATGACTCGGTTAAAGGGACTTTACGAACACCCTGTATAAATTTTCAACCAATTTTGTAATCCACAATTTTGTTAGAGCTAAGTAAATCATTAAGTATTTAACTGTAATTTATACTGTAACGTTTATTTATTTGTACTTTACAGAGATAAATTAAAGTATTTCAAAATATATTTGTACTGTCTACGTTTACAGTTTTACGATTTCTAAAACTATGCTCTTTTATAAAACATCCACAATTTTTATTAGAAAATCATCGTATTTGTAGATCAATATTTGTAGATTTAATTGTTAAGTAGGTTGTAACTACTCTCTTTATTTACATAAACGAACACTCAGAAACCAAAGTGGTTTACAAGATTATAATAACAACAGAATAGACAACTCAGGAAATTTTCTATTTCTGTATAAAATTGTTCCCATTAAAGCTGCTCACCTTTCTGTTGTTATATTTTAAAATTTTTGAAACCCCGAGTAATTTGTACTGAATTGAAAATAAAATAAACTCAACAAAATGTTGGTTGTTGTAATTTTATTAGGTTAACATTATAATTTTATCCGCAACATAAAATGTATTATGTATTTTAAAAATCCACGACAAATGATAACCATTATGTAATAAAGAAGTATATCTTCCGAAGGAAACAAATTGTATAAGTAATGTGCCAATAAATATTCCGCGCAAACATGTAATAAATGAATGCACATATTTAAATAGTTTGTACATATGTAATTCTTATCGTTAGACAAATGTAATTGTATTGTTCACATTCTAGTTTGTATTAAATATAAATAAATATGTTTTGTGGTTTCATTGTGTTCACACATTCCTCTCAGCTTCTTTGTTCTAGAATGTAGCGTATTACGTAAACAAATATGTCAGCCCGTTTGAAAGCACAGTTCTAGTTATACAAGTGTATTGCATCTTAATTTACTTACGTTAAAGTATACAGATTCCTTATCGTGCTGTTTTATTTAAATTTAAGACTGAAAATCTAATCCTTAAACAATAACGAATATATTTCTTATAATTTTAAATAGATCATGTTATGAGTGTATTGAACAATTTATTTTGAAATGCCTTTTCATTAAAATAATATTCATAAGATTAAACTTATGGGTGTTTATTGTTGATGCGATTTTGTTTATATAGGTATTTATCCCATTTTAATTATGAATTAATTTACATTGTAGTTATCTCATTTCATCCCTTTGACTTAAGTAATAGAATTGCAAAGTGTTTTATATCATTTAAGAAAAACATTACATGATTTTAGCTTTATAACTTGTAGGACGTTAGTGCAGTCGATGTTTATTGTATATGGATAGCAAAGCAATCCTAATTTAATCCCTTACATTTTTGTAATTATAATCCCTAAACACTCATGGCGTTAATATAAATATATTGTGTAGTTTTTAGTGGAATCGGTCGAATAGTTTTCGAGTTTTGCGAGCACAAACATACGTAGGCTGAATTTGTATATATAAACTGGTGGACCCGGCATTGCTTCGCTATTGCTTGATTTAATTTTAAAGGTTGTTATCTCATTTCGTTCCTTTTACTATGCAACATTCGAATTGCAAATGTGTTTTTATATCGATTAGGAATAATATTAAATAATTTTTGATTTATAGTTTGTAGGAATTTAGTGCAATTTGTTTTGTTATATATATAGAGATAGCTACTCCATTTAAGTTGGTTTGTGTGTAGTGAAGATATTCTCTAAAAACAATTCTGGCAGTACTATGTGTAAATTGTGAAATTTTAGTGAAATTAGTTGGGTAGTTTTTGAGAATATAGAAAAAGTAAGTGGTTATTATTTAATTTTAAGGGTATTATTCCATTTCATCCCTTAAGGGTCTGCTCCAGTAAACGATAAAGCAACCGGAAACGCAACCGCTTCTCATTGTATCCCTATCTAAATAGCACAATTTCTTGCAGCTGATCGCTTTGACATTGCCTCTTTTCAAACCATTTTATAAGTTTATCTTTTGTAATTGAGTGTTGAAAAAAAAGCTGAATATTCTTTATAAAATTTCTTATCCGGCTTGCAAATTATTTTTCATTATACATTTTTTATTGTGTTAGGAAAAAAATTCAAACTTTGTACTTACAAAATGTCAATTACATAACAAATCAAAAGCATTTAAAAAAATGTAAATTGCAAGACGTATGTGTATTGTGACTGTGCTTAAAATGAGACCTTGCAAACAATTTTATGATAAAAAGTAAACGAAATAAATGGTTTGACATTTAACATTGATCTTATGGGATAACAATCCAAGATGGCCGCCACTACAGCAGACCCTTAAGTAATAAAATAGCTAATTGTTTTGTATATCCTTGTGTGGCTTAGACATAATATTAAATATTACATAATTTTAGTTTTACAGGTTGTAGGAAGTTAGTTTAATTAATATTTTATTGTTTAGGGATAGCAACAATGATTGTATATATTATTATTGTATATATCTGGAAATTGTTACCATAACATCAAAGCAGGTTATTAATTTTGTAATATTATTAGGAATAAGTAGGTAGTATGTTATTTTCCAGAACTTTGATTGTCCATTACTTTGAAACGAAGCAAGATATTAAGCTCTAGTTTCCGCCATTTTGTTTCTCTTTTAATAAGCTTTTCAATAGTGTATTACTGACCTACCTTTATATTTGAAATTGTTAACCCCCCATAAGCCCCCCAAAATCATAGTGGGTCAGATATGTCAAAAAGTGTGTCCTGTTATGCAACACAAGATACAAAGTTTTGTTAGCTTATTTTCATTAACAAAAACATTGAGGGGGTTAAAGAGACTTCATGAACACTCTGTGTTCATATAAATACAAAATTTCTAATGACACCCTAAAACGTGTTCTGGAGACCATGATCGTTGCTCATTTACCACTTCCGACCTTAGGACTGACCATAAGGGTCTCTGCTATAGCTTATCTTGCCGATGGAAATTCGCTAATAACATAACTGAACCTAATTTCATTTCTGCGAATGTACTGAATTCATTTAAATTAATAATGTACTTTCCATTAAATGTCACAGTTTTAAATTATAATTCATTCTTTGTTCGATTATATGTTTGTGTAATATAATACAAATCGTTTCTAATAACGAAAACGTACTCGTCAAAAGTATTGGCCACAATATGATTCCTACAGTAATTACCGTAATAAATATGTTGGTCTTGATTCAGATTAAAATAATGTTGCAATTCTGTTAAGTCCATTTGGCTCCTACGTTGCTATTGGCGGAATGGTAGGCGTTAAGGTTTACAAGTCAATATTCAAATTGGCTTTACACTTTAAAAGTAATGGCATTGTTTTGTATTTTGTATTGTAAAAACGTCCAGAATTGTTTTATATTTGTATGGTTGTTGTTTTCTTGGCATTCGCCATTATTGCCAGTATCTATGCAAATAAATACAATTGAATTGTCTGTCTGTGATTTCAAAATATAAGCTTTTTTTCTAAGTTCGTATGTAGAAGTCTCCAATATTGATGTTTGTAAATAAAACCCCTAAAACGTTTCATTTGAATACGAAAAACAGTTACTTACTTGGTAAATAAAACCCCTAAAACGTTTCATTTGAATACGAAAAACAGTTACTTACTTGGTAAAATAACCCACGTGTGCCGAGGACTTATATGGTAGTTAACGTTTTGATTGATTTTCGGGGAACCAATCGAGCTCTAAAGCTCTTCTTGTCACTTCTTTTGAAAGTTACACCATCCGATAGGGAGTCAAAAGGGCCACAAGAAAGGTATCTTGACATTTTTTTGGTAAAATGTACGGTTTTTGAGTAATTTTGGTTCGAAATTTTCAAACAGCCGCCATTTTTAAACAGATGATTGGCTATAATCGCCTATTTTTCTTAAAGTAGATGACTGTTAGGTTAAAATTCATGAAAGTTTGAATTAAATCGGTCAAACATTTATTTAGATATTAATTATTTTGTAAAAAAAACAAAATGGCGGATATTTGTAAAACGAAGCTTTTCCGGACCTATGTTCACATGAACTTTTTTTTCTTATTTATAACTGTATAGCCAGTTGTGAAACCGTCTGTTATAAAGTTTCATACAAAAGACCGAAACAAAGGCGAATTGAACTTACTATTTATGAAACACGTGTTAACAACTGTTCAAAGTCGACAAGGAATTAACCACATCCCACATGCAACTTGATGAGATTATTGTGGGACACTTAAATAACAATGTTTCTTGGCACGTGCCGGCTCTTGACAACGAGATATTCTGTTCGCGGTTTTTTGGCAAACCTCGCTAAAACCTGTGAGCTATTCGCATAACGACAGACTTTATCCAAAATATTTATCATCCAAGTAGGAAGTATAAATTAAGACACGTGCGTCCGAAACGCTTGCAACAGATTAACTTGTTACTATTTCATATTTGTGTTTATTTTAAATTTTGTGTTAAGCATCTATCTACTGTAGTACATACAGGGTGTCCTTAGCGGGCTATACAGAATCGTAAAGTTTTTCGAATTCTGACAGTTTGGCCGCAATCCACCATTTGGTTTTTTTTAGAAAATAATTCATATCTAGAGAAATATTTGACTGAGTTCAAACTTGACATGATGTTTAAGCTAACAATAATATATGTCGAGACAAATAAGCGATTATATCCAATCTTGCTTTTCAAAATGGCGGCTGTTTAAAAATTTAAAACCTAAATTATTAAAAAACCGTACACTTTAACAAGAAATGTCAAGACACGTTTTTTGTAGTCCTTTTGATTCACTATTTACTGGTGTAACTGTCAAAACAATCGGACTAAGGATAGTAGTTAAGTTAAAGGTAATAACAGCATATGTACATGCAATATTGTTGTTTACTGTGTTGGTATAGGATAGCTAACTAAACAAACCCATTATTACACATGACTTATTTAATATCCTTTGTCCGATTGTTTTGAAAGTTACACCATCCGATGGGGAATCGAAGGCTACAAAAAAGGTACCCTAATATTTATTGTTCAAATGTAAGCCTACGGTTTTAGAGTAATTTCGGTTTGAAATTTTCAAACAGCCGTCATTGAAAAGCATGATTGGATGTGATAGTTTTTTTTCTTTTAGTAGATCATTGTTAGGTTAAACGTCGTGCCAAGTTTGAACGCAATCGGTCGAACATTCCTCTAGATATGAATTATTTTGTAAAATCAACAAAATTGCGGATATCTGGGAAACGAAGCGTTTTCGGGCCTTTGTTTATATGTACGTTATTCTTATTTTTAGCTATAGAATGAGCTACCGATACATTGCCGTATAGTTATGCATCACCCTGTAAATAGGACAGAAAAAAAACATTTACATTTCGCTTTTTGCATCTAAGTTATAAAATATTCGTAGTGAGTATTTTTAGGTGAAATGTAGGCTACTCTTTGACGTGAAATGATACTCAAATCAAGGCCTTAGCAAGGAAAACTTTTCAGGGGGGAGGGGGTAAGGTTAGGATCGGGGATTTAAATGTAAACCCTTTTAACACGTTCACTGCTAAGGACGCATATGTGAGCTTCACACTGAACACTATGAGAAGCGGCCGACGCACAGTGCATTGCACGCCAACTCCCGTATTGGGAGTATTTTCAATAAGCAATGCATTGCATGCATCGCACGCCAACCCCCGTATCGGGAGTATTTCCACTAAGCAATGCATTGCGTGCTTCGCACGCCAACCTTTGTATTGGAAGTTTTTTCAATATGCAATGAATTGCGTGCTTCGCACGCCAACCCCCTTATTGGGAGAAGTTTCAATACACAGAGCGTTGCGTGCTTCGCACGCCAACCTCCGTATTGGGAGTACTTTCAATACCCAAAGTATTTTTGTTGAACCTTCATAGTTTTCTTATTTAATAGATCAGATCAAGCACACAAAAGAGTAAGGCTGTAACCTACTGCATCCATGTGTATCGTGCGTTGTAGTTTAATCAAGTACATCTAAATATCAGTATGCATGCAATGAACAATGATGTAAAATAATTATGTTGCTGTATCCTCTGTTGTCTATTTTATAATTTAATTTGCACTTTTTAAACCTAGTATTAGTTTTTACTACTAAATTTCGTGATTTCGGGGGGTTTTGACCCCCTAAACCCACCCCCTGGCTACGGCCTTGACCCAATCGTGGTTTTTGAGCTTCCTGACGCACAGCTGATCATATATGTAAGCGTAAATGGTAAACACAGATTGGTTTGGGCGAAACTCACTGTTTGTGTTTGTGCTAATGAACTCTAATTTCTTTCATTTATTTATTCATGTCTGCGAGCGAAGCTAGTATTGCACAGTAAAAATAAAACGAAATGGAAATAGCTGGCTATTCACACACAGGTAGTTTGTATTTTAAACATGATGTTATTTAGCTTCCAAGAATGCAATTATTATAATAATGGGTAATTAATTACCTTATTTTTATCCGTCGAGCACTCTAAAATATATCCTTTATGGATTACCGGTTTCGGTGGTTCATGCCACCATCATCAGATCAACTTCAAAAATGATTCATTCCACTGTTGTGGAACACGTCGTATAATAAACTATACACAATTAACATAAAACATTAAAAAACACAAACACTTGAACAAATTTAAATATATAAACTGAAAAAACAACTTCACACATCACATGAGGAATCCTCTACACATGTCATTTCATGGAGGGCATGTGTACAACTATGGTCTTGTGCAATCTTATATATGAGATAAGGATGTCCAATCATGATGGTATTGGGTCAACAATTTTATCTCAGGTTGATGGCTGTGTTAAATAATTCATTAGATGAATAATGCAGTTTATCATTTAACATATTTACTGGATCATATTTTGATGCACTATATATTTCAAATTCGTCTAGGGATGACAGCAAACGGCCCTTTCTGCATGTATGAAGAATTTTCAGGTTATTATGAACATTGATTACCGAAACCGGTAATCCAGAAAGGATATATTTTAGAGTGCTCGACGTATAAAAATAAGGTAATTAATTACCCATTATTATAGGTAGTTTGTATTTTAATAACGTGTTTATAAAGTACTAGGAAAACACATGCGTGCTCCGCACGTCAACCCCGTTGGAACATTCTGTACAGATATTCATGATGTTTTCTTTATAATAAAAGTGTAGGATCGATGGTAATGTTATACCCCAAAGCTAAGATGGTAAATAATGTTAAATGTTCAAATCAAATTATTTCGTATATTTTATAACAGCAGTCATAATACAAGTTAAAAGTACCAGCAAGGCTCAGGTCTATACTTGAATAAAAATCTAACATAAAAGTTGGAAATACAAATAATTGCTTCAAAGTTTGAAATCAGCTGTTAATGTAAATATTGGAGCAAACAGCTGTTTTGTTTATCTGTTATTTTATTGAAACAGTTGCTATGGCAATAAATTTAAATGCATGTGTTGGTTCATTAGTCTAGGCATAACATAATTTTTTCCACTAAATTTACAAATATTGAAATAAAAAATGTGTTGTTCAAAATGAACTATAGTCTATGTTGCAAAGGTATAGTGTAGCTTTTTGTTAGTAAAATTATTTTTTCAATCGGTTCAGTAGTTCCAGAGATTTTCCCCTGCATAGAAACAAACAAATTTTACTTCTTAAGTATAAAGCCAAATCCACTGACTCACTGATCAATCACGATTTCTTAAAAACTACTGAAATTTGGTACGTAGATTCCTCTAGGGCCATAGGTGCTCACTAAGAAAGGTTTTAACAAAATTCGAAATCTTAGGGAGGGTTTGGGGGGGTCAAAATTACTAAATCACGATTTCTTCAAAACTACCAAACGGATTGAAACGAAATTTTAGGGGGGTTTGTAGGGGGGGGGGGGGCAAAGTTACTAAAAAAAACACTGAATTGATTGGAATGAAATTTAGTATGTAGCTTCCTCTTTGGCCCTAGAATCTCGGTAAGGAAGGTTTTAAAAAAATTCGAAATTTCAGGGTGGTTTGGGTAGTTCAAAGTTGATAAAAATCCCCATAAGAAATAGGCCTACATAGTGTAATATATTTATTGATATATTTTTTTGGTAATATACATTTAACTTTGATTGTTTATCCGTGCAAAGCCGGGTCGGGCCAACTAACTACTTCTACAAACCCAGCTTAGATTATACTTTGGGGTTAGGTTTACAACTTCAATAATTATAATTTCTTGTGAAGTTGATTTTTTTTAATATGAGTTATATAACTAATGTATGCTATAATACGTTATAACATTTACTTTGAGGTTATAAACTGTTTATAAATACAACCCTTCATCATCAATATATTCGTTTATACAAATTTAAAGAAGAGATAGCTATTCGTTTAGTTTCGGAAACATTCCTACATCTTCGTATTCGATTATTAATTTCTTCACTATAGGCTAATATTAGTAACTGCTAAATCATTTGATCTATCAAGTTGAAATGAAAAGCAATCAAAATATAATATCTGTGTCTTTCTTTGAATATATAATAAAGTATATAAAAAAGAAATTTTAAGAAATAGACCTACAGTTTTATAATCCTTATAATTGTACATATTTACCGAGTTAAAATCCCCGTCAGCATAGTTAGGTAGGCCTAAATAATTTCGTTGTTTTCAAATAGTATTTTTTTAATTATGTACCGGGTGTCCCACGAAGAAGTCCCTACTTTTGAATTAATATATTCGATGCACCGAACACTCTACAAACCTGAAACTCAACAGTCCTAACATA
>JAGFPH010016633.1:634-18996 GCA_018207615.1 Philaenus spumarius
TTCCTCTAGGGCCATAGGGGCTCACCAAGAAAGGTTTAAAAAAAAATCAAAATTTTAGGGGGATTAAGGGGGTTCAAAGTTACTAAATCACGATTTCTTTAGAACTACTGAACGGATTAGAATAAAATTTGGTATGTAGCTACCTCTAGGGCCATAGGGGCTCAATAAGAATGGTTTTCAAAAAATTCTAAATTTTAGGGGTTGGAGGTTCAAAGTTACTAAATCACGATTTCTCTAAAACTACTGAACGGATTGGAATAAAATTTGGTATGTAGCTTCCTCTAGGGCCATAGCGGCTCACCAAAAAAGGTTTTCAAAAAATTCAAAATTTTAGGGGGGTTTGGGGGGGTTTAAAGTTACTAAATCACGATTTATCTAAAACTACTGAACGGATTGAAATAAAATTTGGTATGTAGCTACCTCTAGGGCCATATGGGCTCAATAAGAATGGTTTTCAAAAAAAACTAAATTTTAGGGGGTTGGGGGGTTCAAAGTTACTAAATCACGATTTCTCTAAAACTACTGAACGGATTGGAATGAAATTTGGTATGTAGCTTCCTGTAGGGCCATAGTGGCTCACTTAGAAAGGTTTTCAAAAAATTCGTTTTGGGGCTATCAAAGTTATTAAATCACCATAGGTACTGATAAGAAACATTTTAAAAAAATTAGAAATCTTAGGTAGGGTTTTTGGGGAGGGGGGTCAAAGTTACTAAATCACGATTTCTCCAAAACCACCAAACGGATTGGAATGAAATTTGGTATGTAGCTTCCTCTAAGGCCCTAGGTGCTCGCTAAGAAAGGGTTTAAAAAAAATCTAAATTTTGGGGAGGTTTGGGGGGTTGTAAGTTACTAAAATTCCCCATAAGAAATACATAGTGTAATTTATATTCATTGATATAATATATTTTTTGTTAATATACATTTAACTTTGATTTGTCTATCCGTGCAAAGCCAGATCGGGCTAGCTAGTATAATAATATAATATGGATGTGTGTTACATGCATCTAATATTTTCCATGGTAACATTTTCCTACTTTTGCAATTCTAAATAACCATCTCCTATGCTACTCTTAGGAAGGTATAAAGTTTCAACTGGGAGAAAGTATGTGGCAGTTATCTGGTACCGTTTATCACATCAGTGTTTATGAATGTCGGTACTTTCCTTAGAGAAAAAAATTGGCAATACATTTTCATTATTTCCCCAGACCCAGTAAACTGTATTCGTTGGCCAAAATGTCAGTTTTATTTCCTACAAAGACTTTTTATAATTTATAATTTTAAGATGTCACTTGTAAATTGAGACTTGTTTAGTAATATGATATTATCTGCAGTTTGGCTCTTGAACCCAACTATAGACTGCTGCGTCTAAATATAGTCGAGGGACTTTACAAAATAACATCCTGACAAGCAATTAGGTTCCACTTTGATCGTGCTTTGAATCGGATGCATAGTCACACGATTTACTGCAGAGTCTAGGGTTTCCTTATTTAGTAGTTAAAACGTTTCTCAAGTACGCCATCTGGTCAAGATGTAGTTTTATTGACGTTACATAACAGAACTCGCCTAACTTAGGTGTAATAACGTTATTTACTTCTTATTAACACTGTTCTGAAGGAATTTCCTGACTATGGACAGTAGACAAGAGTGTATCCGAAGCAACAACTGAAAATAGTATGCTGAAGTTTTACAAACTACAAAGTGAGTATTGTTTGTGAGATTTCAATGATGAGTAATAAAAACTGTACTAACTCACTTTCAACTACGATCGCCCTCTATGAGTATGTATGTAACACATATATCATGTAGTCTACATTTTACCTATATATTATGGTAATTTAATATTTTGAACACAGTTGAAAACGAAACCTTAAAGTGTATATATAATTTTATTTTGTTTTAAAGCTAGTTTTTATCTTTACAATTGTTCCGACATTTGCCATCATCACATCGCTGAACCGCTAACGTGAGTTGAGCGCATTTACAAAATTAAGTTTGTGTGTTTTAAGGTTTCAACCACTATTTGGGAAATTGGTCTACTCACGAAGGCGCTGCGTGTACGAAATATGTTGTAGAATTTGTTTGCACATCAGTCTCCAGTCCAGGTTCACACGCAGCTTCAATCAACGGCCCCCACGGTGGATTTGAATACGATATATTACGTTTTGTTCGATTTTGGGGAACCATACGAGCTATTTGGTCGTGTAAAAGACCCAAATGTGCACAACCATCTCCTACGTTTATTCTTTTAGGAAAAACTCCAAAAAAGTTTAATTGTAGTACGAAAAATGTCAGAAATTGTTATTTCCTGCCAAAAAAAATGCTTCCAGTTGTTGGATGATTTTGGCTAAAG
This sequence comes from Philaenus spumarius, assembly GCA_018207615.1. NCBI lineage: Eukaryota > Metazoa > Arthropoda > Insecta > Hemiptera > Aphrophoridae > Philaenus > Philaenus spumarius. The sequence goes on from JAGFPH010016633.1 coordinate 2,985, forward strand.
AAATCGTCCGAGTTATTTGGAAAACCAACGTATGTACAAAATTTGGACCAAATCGAACGCACAGATCCCGGCGCGAATGCTGGTACTGTGATTATGGGCTACTAACCACACTAAAAACATCAGTATTCTCGGCGCGGGCAGATAAACCAGTTCCATGTTCCAATTGTAAGCGATTATCTCTAGAAAAACGAACATAAATAATGTAATTAAAATTAAAATTACTTTTGTAACCCTTTCAAAGGTGAGGTGACACCACCAGTTCGTCGAAAGAATGAATCACATTAGAAAGCGGCGTGGGAAAATGTTTTTTGTCTCCACTTACACCCTTTCCCCACACCCTTCGCCCATAACGCTAGGGCAAAGTATACACAGTATACTTTTTTTACACACAGTATACAGTTTTTATTGACACCCGAAAACGTGTTCTGTTTACCATGATGGGTGCTTATTTACTACTCCCGACCGTAGGTCTCACCATAAGAGTCATTGCAGCTCACGGAAATTCGCTAATAATACACTACGTTTCGAGGGTAAATCAAATCTAGTTATCAAGTGAAGAACTGAAGATAAACAAAAACCTATGTACAAAACGTTAAATACAAACACAGTTAAAAATGAATAAATATTCTCTCATTACGCCTGGCCATTCAAAGCGGAAATGTACTTCCTGAAACTTACTTTCCCTCCTAACTAATTATTTATGTATTCATGGGGAGCACATACGCTCCCAGGTGTATTATTAGACAAGTAACGGGATTGACTAAATCTTTAATTTCTTCAATTTATTGTCGTGAGGTAAAGCTGTAGTTACAATTATAAATTACTGCGGGAGACCCCTGCGTGCTTCTCACGGCAACACCATGCTTCTCTTTGTTTTTTTACCATTTTTTACTTTGTACTTTTTTCTTGCACATTTTGTATTTAAAGTGACACCCATTTACACCTAGTTTATGTTCTGTTTATTACAATACAGTAATCGCGAACGTCTGTTTTGGGTTATATAGGTTATCTTTATATATATAATTTCTTCTGTACATGTGTACTGAACTCCTCCTAAATAGCTGGACCAATTTTAACGAAAATGTTTGTTTGTTAAGTTGTTGAAATGGAATGGGGTTGCTACCCCTATACAATAAATATAACTTCCAACAAGCTGTAAAGCTAATATTATGTAATATTATTTTTAAGGATATACAAAACTATTTGCAATTTGATTACTTAAGTCAAAGGGGTGAAATGGAATAATTTTAAATTAGATAACAGTCCGCTTACTTTTTCTATACTCTCAAAAACTACTCAATTAATTTAACTAAAATTTCACAATTTACACATATTAGAACCAGAATTTATTAAAGAATACCGTCACTAAAAACAAAAAGATTTAAATGGGGTAACTACCCCTATATAATAAGAATTAATTGCTCTAAATTCCTACAAACTATACATCTTAAATCTTCATAAATAAAAATGTAAATGCTCGTTTGTTCAGAATCTCAAATCTCCGATTGTTCATCATCGATTACTTTTAAATTTTAACACAACATTACATTCGAATACAAGCATGTTTTTATATACTTTTTTGAAATACAGCAGCGTCTATTGAACATAAAAATACAAGAAATATACTAAATATTTTACGGCAATGGTATCGCCATACTAAATAATAAATACATATGTTTATTGTTGTTTTGAATCAGATGCTTCCATTAACAGCTGATTTCAAACTTCAAATCAATTATTTGTATTTCTAACTTTTAGGTTAGGTTTTCATTAAAGTGTAGACAAGAGCCTTGCTGGTTCTTTTAACATTTATTATAACTGGTGTTATAAAATAAAGGAAATAATTTGATTTGTACATTTAACATTATTTACCATCTTAGCGTTGGGGTTATTATTAATCCTGCTCCTTTACTATAAAAGAAACAAAATAATTATGTGTATAGAAATTTGGGGTTAAAAAAAAATATATATATATATACAATATAGGATATTATTTTGCTCATTTTTTTATTCACGACCTTATAGCCCGTCTGGTTCTCCCAAAATTGATCAAAACGAAGTTTAACATTAAAAGCGAGTGTTTCAGCTGAGAGTGAAGCGAAACAGCCCATAATCCGAGGGCGCATGGTCAACGTGCAAAGTGAGTGTTTTCAGTACGAGCCGGGGCTGGAGGCTGATGCGCAAACTAATTCAACTAATATATTTGGTTCAAGCATGCAGCTATTCATCAGATTCGTGAGTAGACCAATTATTTTACAAATAGTTGGTTGAAACCCTAAAACATAAAGGCTAAACTTAGTTTTGGAAATTCGTTTAACTCACGACAAAGTTCAGCTGCGTGATCGAATTATAAATTTTTTTTGATTGCCGAGATAATATACATTCCTTTGCCAATTACATCTTTTCTTATGAGAAACATACAGAATAAATATTTTAAGAAAGTTAAACAGTTTCAATTTTAATCCATACAAAACCTTAAAATTAAAAGATAAAAAGAGATTACAATTTTTTTTAACAGTATAAAAAGTAACTGTCTATTTTTACAACAAACAAAGATGCAAGAAAATACTTTAATGCAAGTAATTCAAATTCATTTATTAAATAATTCGTATCACGTATTTATTTTTACTTTTCATTTGTGTAATTTTTTGTACACTTGCTGTTTCGGCGCCCCTTTTGGCGCGCTCCCCTGGAGGAGGCCTTCTTCGCCACCGCCTAGTTACCAGCCCTACATAAAAGATTTAAATAAACCGACATGAATGCAATCTATTTAGGTAGTTCGTGAGCATAACGCTTCGAACGAAGTGGTCAAGTGAAAGAAACGGTGCATAAAATCAACAGATTGACACTCCTGGCTCTTTGTCGCAATAAGGACCACACCTTCGGAGGGCGGATGTCGAGTATTTGGATTAATGTCAGGAATGCAGAGCGTACGTAGCGCGTGGGGTCTAGCGCTCGCTGTGTTTGATCAGTGTTGTAATTGATATGAGGTCAAGTTATGCAAAGTTGTTATCGATATTAATAACGTGTAGAGATTAATGTATTAAAATTGTGTAAATGAAACCTACGTTTTCAATCTATACTATTGACTAACAGCTGTTTCCTACCATGTCTACGTATCATCACAAAACTGACCATCTTGTTTCAAATGTTATTTTATAGTAATATTAATTCATTTATTCTCTCATGCATTTGTACTTTTCTCCACAAAATAAATTTAAATATAACAGTAGGCCTACTGACGTAAAAACGATCTTGTGTACAAGCACGTGGCCCTCTTAAATTGTGTACTTCGATAAACTATGGGAGTACTAACCCCCGCAAACAGATTACCAAACTTATGAAACAAAGGTTTCAATTGTGGGAACTATAACAATTTATTTTTAATGTAAAGTGGCTGCTACCCCCCAGTTCTTCCATTAGACGTAACCATTTAAATTGCGTGTGTTATTTTTTTTATTTCCTGTAAAACACATCAAATTAATAGGTGCACCATTTTCATGACAATATAACAATCAACATTTTTTATAGGGTTTGTTACTAAACTTTCACCCCTTAGCAGCACGCGATAAAATGTAAATCTATGATACGTTTTCTATTCTCTTGTAAGACATAAATGTAGAAATGCCCTGCTCACTAACTTTAAGAAAAATATAACAATTCATTTGTATCGTTTTAGGGGTTGTTATCACATTTCCCCTCTTAGCAGCACGCGATAAAATGTAAATCTAGTTTACTTTTTCTATGTACCTATCTTGTAAGAAATAAATGTAAAAAATTTCAGCTCTATAGCTTTAAAGAAAGTATAACAGTTAATATTTATCGCTTTAGGGGTTGTTTCAACCCTTAAATAAAAATTAATTCTACCCTACGTTACTCAGGGATCGTGTAGCTTTTTATTAGTAAAACTATTATTTCAATCGGTTCAGTAGTTCCCCAGAGATTAATTTGTATTTGTTTATGGGTCGTTATCACATTTTCCCCCCTTAGCAGCACGCGACAAAATGCAATTCTAGTTTACTTTTTTATGTGTCTTTAAGAAAAATTGTTCAAAATTTCAGCTCTCTATCTATAAGGAAAGTATAACAATTAATATGTATTTTTTTAGGGGTTGTTTCAAAACTTTCTTTTATGTAAAGTTACCTTTAAATAGTTTAAGTTAAATGATTTTTACACGTTTCACGGTCTTGGGTCAAGGTTTCGTCAAGGGAGGGGCTTTATGGTAGTAAGCCTAGACCATTAATTAATTGTCTAAGGTTATTTATGAAGACAATTTTAAATGTTGTATGAATTAAAGTAGGCCAAACTGCAATGTACGGAAATAAAGCATAACTATTAGCGACAGAGTACAATGCTTGAACATTGCTTTCTTTAGAAGACTGTACGCTGTACAAGTCAGAAAAACAGTTTATATTTATAATTTTTTTATTTGTAATAATTTACCTGCTTACACGCTTCCTCAGAAAGGGTTAATTGAATTGAATTACAAGTGAAAAACATGGACCAAGACCGGGATTTGAACCTATGACTTTTACCCAGGATCAATTTCTGGAGTGATCGGAATAGCTCAGTTGGTAGATCAGTCTAGGCCTAACCTAAAACTATTGTAAGTATTTTGCCGTTAAGACAGGTAAAATAAATTAAACATATACACAATAATTTTGGTTTAGGCCTAGACTGATGAACCAACATTTTATGTTTTTGGACGTGGTGTACCTATAGAAAGAAAAAAAGAAAAGAAAATAGAAAGAAGCCAAGGCACAAAAAAGGTGTAATATGACCGTTTTTGCTTTAGTCCAAAAATATTTACACCAACCTTATCATATTTGAAGATTTTCCTCACTAGCATTTCCAAACCTTATTGCGTAAGTATAGGCCTAGTCTATAAGAAAACCATATGTTCAGTGCGTGCAATAAACTTATTCATAGTCAAATGTTACTCAATGTTTTTCAGTGAATAAAATCGTTTTGAAACCTAACTAGTTCGACAGCAATATGAATCATATCACACTATGCGGGCTTTTGAAGACCGGTTGCTTGTTACGCTTGTCACGTATGAGATTATAATGCAGTAGTTCGAACACATCCAACATGATTTCAATATGGTCTCAGTCCATGATATATTCATTACTTTCATAAATTATAAGCAGACTTAGTGTGATTTAACTCTACTAGTTTCATACTGTAAATAGTAAGTTACGACTAAGATGGCGGTCAAGTTATAAACGTGTTACTATATGTGACCGTAGATAATTTTTATTGAATACTAGTTACCTATTTCTATTGGTGATTTGAGTGTGGCATTGTATATTATACTTCTAATATTATAAAATATAAATCATTCGATCACGTAGCTGAACCGATGATATGAGCGATGTAAGCGAATTTACAAAATTAAGTTTAAATGTTTCAGTGTTTAAACCAACAACTACTTGGGAAATAGGTCTACTCACGAAGAAGTTGAATATCTGCCTGAGTGTACGAAATATATTTGTAAAATTGTAGCACGGGCAACCGGGATTTTTATAAAAGTCAAATGCATATTTCTTTATGGCCTACACTATAAATCGACCGGTCCACGGTCGATTGGACACTTTTGCAGTTTTGAAAAAAGTCGGAGTGAAAGAACTTTTGGACAATCCGTGGCATGGCCGGACGGTGTTAGCGAGTGCCACCGGAACTATTCGCCATTTGAGTTACCATGATTACTGTGATGACAAGATGGATGGTGGGTGTACTTATTTCTTTGGTACAAAAATATCAAGAGCTATATAATATGAGGCTATATTTATAACCTTTGAAGTTCAGGTTCATAAATGTTCAGAAGGGATTCAAATTTATCATGTGTAATCATAAAGTACTCAAAAAATTTTGCTAGGATCTCAAAGTCATCTTCAACTAGGTCTGGATGAAGGGTGTGGTACTCGCCAAATGTTAATTCTTTTCGTGTTAATATTATGAGACCAAAATCGACGTTTCGTGTCTTGCTTTTCCTCTCCCTGCTAAAGAAGTGCGCATACTATAGCTAGCTTTTCTTCAACTTCAATCACACTTTGTTACAATATAAGAAACAGCGGCTACACAATTAAACTCGACGTGACTGTGTAAAAACATGGTTTTCTCTTGCCAGTCACATGGTCGTACCGGTCGAAATGGTTGAGAAATAGTTTTATCAACGGTCGTACCGGTAGGTGCAGTTGGCGCGTAGCTTTAGGCAAACAATACCACACTAGAGGTGCTCATTTGATGTTCATCGCTTGCTCGAGCGTGCTTGAACTTCACCACTCAACACCGTAACAAAATACATAAGCTTCTTGTTCATTATAGAGATGTATAGCTCCAGATGATAGTTGTAGGCCTATGTTATAGATTGTGTATTTGAAACTATTGTTTATATTATAAACTGTTGATTGCCTTTGTACGTTATAGAGATGTAAAGCTGTAGATTTTTTTTGAAATTTGAAAATTTATTTTTCCTTTTTTAATATAGATACACAAATAATAATTAATGACTAAACAAGTTGTACACAAAAATATTAAATGATTAATAAACAACACTGATTTAAATAAAAACCCCGAACCACAAAACAAGGAACAAAAACAATAACTAAACAACTAAATTGTAAGTTATGTTTAATACGTTACCCTTATGTACATTTCGATGACATGGTCATCATCCTCAGAGGGTTTTAACACTACTCAGTAAAACCCTCGTACAATTTAGTTGTTTAGTTATTGTTTTGGTTCCTTTTTTTTGTGGTTCGGGGTTTTTATTTAAATCAGTGTTATTTTGTCGCCACAGTACTCTTTTATTTGTTTAATTATTAATAAACAAGCTGTACAAAAAAAACAAAAAGACTAACTTTAACAAAATACTAAAATAAGACGTAAATAGGTGTATGATTAAAAATAGAAAACTAATAGCTTACATTGTCCCTGCAAATAAAGCAAAACTTAAAATTTCTTATACCTGGAATAACACATAACACACCTATATCTACATACATAAACAAATTACAGTTAATAACTTTAAAAAACACTTTATCCTTTGCAAACAAAAATATAAACATTAATACACAAAAACATACGCACTTCATCACGCATGACAAAAACAGGAAATAAAAAAAAGGATACAACAAAAGGCTTGTGTATAGTCACATGTTGTAGATTGTGTATTTGAAACTATTGTTTTATAAACTGTTGATTGTCTTTGTACACTGTGCAGCTTAAACTCCAAAGACAATAGAGTATGTCAACATTTTAATGGTTTATTTGCGGTCATTAGGCCTACACCGTTTATGTTAATATTTAATACCATTTCAAATTACATATGTGAATGCATAAATAACAATACAAACATCCGATACGGTAACGGTACAGGTATTGTATAATTTCTAATGATAATTATATATCAGCTTCGTTCCAACCTTATTTAAAATCAACAAATTCACATATTGTTGCGTATAATGAGACATTTAAATGTCAACGACCGTAAACTCTGGCTATTTAAACAAATTTGACGACCTTTTGTAATAATAAATCTTACTCAATAAGTATTGGCATAGTATAACATCATTATTAACTCAAATTCATCTGTAACCAATTAAAACTCCTGATAGAAGTAAGTACAACAGGGACATTATTGTGTTAAAAATGAAGTACAAAAATGTAGTTATTGTAAATCATGTATTTCAATTATAGTTTTAGACTAAATGTAGCCCTTTTTTGTTTTACACAATAGCACACAGCATTCGTGTAAGTTGAAACTCAATTGACGGAAATATATATACGAGCAATTAACGTAGGCCTACATTGTACCTTCTGTGCTGGCAAGTGAACAAATATTTATGAGTTGACCGCAGCTCTCCAAGTGGCAGAGCTGTACACTACTAGCATTGAGTTTTTGTCAGTTTCATTCTTCCGCTAGCAAATATATGGCAGCTTAATAAAGGCGGAAACTAGAGCTACTGTAAACGTACTGAAATGCGCAAGCGTTACAATGTATGTGAGTATGTGTTATTAAACATAGCTTTCTCTGACTCATTAAAAATTAACGGAAATATTATTTTATAGTATTATTTCGCGAGCAACAAGTTGATGTGACGACCACCAAAGAGCAATCTGAACACTCGAGTAGGAACACAAATTCAGCGTGTACATGCTTCCACAATAAAGCAGATTTTTTCGTCATAAATTGTCCAAATTTATTGAAATTATTTTTATTTGAAAGATCAAAAAATCGCAACGTTTTATTTTGAGTTAAGTCAAAGAAAAAGTTTAGTTAAAAACAAATTTAAAAAAAAACTAAATGAGATCCACATTTATACTGTCCTAATTTTTAAAATTACATAGCCTATTCAGAATAATTTTCTGATCATTATTATTCCAGTAATATTATTACGCATTTATCATTGTTATTTGGAAGTTGAAATTCAAGATGGTGGCTGGGCCGAGCCTTAAGGCGTTTTAATAGGGCGAAATAAACTATTATTGACCGAGCGTAAGCGAGATCTCCGTTTTAACTCGACCGTTCGGCATTTCGTCTGTGTGTCTGTGTGTCTGTCTCACGATTACGGCCAAACGCCTTGACCGATTTTGATGATTTCTTATTCCTAGGCCGAGCCATGTATATATACGGTTTTTTCCATTTTTATTCTTAACCCCTTAAATAAAATAAAAATGGCGGCCGGACCGTTTCTCTCATTGTAAGCTTTTTTCCAAAGCCAGTTTGTGGCTTAACAGTAAGTCGAATTTAAAAACTAATAACATTTTGCTAAAAGCAAATTAAATTTTAAACAAAATTGTATTCCTGATTTTTTCCGTATCTCTAACGGTAAGCTCACAAAATGGCCGTAAACTTCGAATTTGTTCAAAATCCTCCAAGTTTTTGTATTTCAACCAGGTTTTTATACGTTTATTCTGAACCAATTCAAAAGTGTTCCATAGCTTTTTTGTAGATAAAGGTTTAAAGAATTCATATATGCCAGTAAAAATTTATTGAAGTAAAATTAAGAAAGTTATTAGCTCAAGAAATAATGACGTTCATTAACGAAAGGAAAATGTTTAACTTTAGGCCTATATAAAAGGTAGTAAAAAGTATTTGAATTTTTTTCATAAATGTAAAAAATTTTGTAATTTAGTTCTAAATAGAATTGTATAAAAATATTTATGAATTTCAAATTTATTATTTTGAAAACACCAGTTTTTATGTTCCTACTACAAGACTGCTAACAAAACTAGGCCTGTTTTGAATAGTAATTTAGGAATATATCATTTGCCCACAAATTGCATATTATTATAAAAAAGTGTAGAGGATAAATCAAAGAATTGAACTGTATACCTGTAATTTATCATTGTAAATTTCATAAAAGTATTTGACTTAGCTTTTCTTGAATTACAAAATGAGATGAAACAAATGAAACTTCGCGGCGAAAAGGACATACAAAAAATGACCGTAGGACACTGTGGGAAGTGTTGGTACATGGGTTGAGATCACTATCACGACGTTTTAACGTCGTTTGTTTTCATTATTTCTAATATTGGAATATGATATGGAAGTTATGGAACTGTATATACATTGTTAAGTTTTAGTTATTTAAGTAGGCTATGTAAATATTTAATTATATGTTTACCCTCTATAACTTGATATTTTTAGCTATCTTACGCATTATTAACCTAAATAAAACACAATGCCTCTAAAAGAAAACTTTAGCAGTTAAAGCTCAAGAAAAGAAAAAAAACGAGAACTAGAAATCCCGGAATCGCGGGAATTGTAAATAATGTTTCACTGGCTAAACCTTGTGCTTACTTCCTTAATGGCACACAATTTTTAACCTAAGCTCAAAACCACATTTGTTATTTTAACGAGCGAGGTCTATTGTTCACAGAACTACTAGTTATTATTTATCTAAATGTATTAGTAGCTGTCCTATTTGAGTTTGTCATTTTTAGTAGGTTGATCATTAATTTCATTCCAGGCCTAAAACAGCAAATTTTTTATTACTGTGTAGTTTTATTACATGACTCTTATTTTTATTAAGTAATTATTAACTTCGAAACTGTTTGCCTCGATCAAACCATTTCTTTAGCCTTTTAACATTTTCTAATATTCATCGAAGATAACAAACTTTGTAATTCAGCTACAAATACCAACTTAGCTTTTATGGTATTTTACGTTTTGAACGATTTTGGGGGAACTAGGCGGACTATAAGGTCGTGTAAAAAACAAAATGTGCAGAATAATTTCCTATTTTAATATTTTTAGATAAACCCCAAAAGGTTTTATTCTAGTACGAAAAATCTCAAACAAATATTCCTTCCTGTCAAAAAACGTGCTTCCGGTTGTTGGATTTTTTTGGCTAACGAACTCGTCCGAGCGACTTAGAAAAAACAATGTTTGTACCAAATCGGATGTAACATGCGGCCTTTAGAGTGCGAACACATCAAAATATACATTGTGGTGCAAAAGTTCCCCAACCCCTTCGTAACTTTAAACCTGTTACACGTATTGACTCCAAACTTTCAGGAAGTTATATTGGGCAAACTCTGCACATTTTAGTGGTATGAATGAATTTTACCCTTATTCGGTTAAGGAGGGGGTTGCAAGTCAACATGTTTAAATAGTAGGCCTAACCCTTATTGTGTGATACCTCATTTTAAAGCCCTCGTTGAGAAGGGAAAATTGGTGTAAAGTAAACCTCTCTCCGATACCCCAATACAAAATGGCGGAGCTAATAAGAAGAAAAATGGAAAATCTGATAAACAACCATTTGCAACAATTAGAATGAACAGTAGATATTGAAAATCTGTTATTAACTTAATTTGTTAACTGTGACAAATCTGTGGGTTTGTTACTTAATTCCTCTTCTTTATGGGGTTTAATAGAACAAAAATTGTTGATTTTAAAAAGTCATTTGTTTGTCTAAACAATGCTTTATTAGTGTTGAGAGCGTTTTCATTGGTTCAAAACGTTTCCATACAAAAATATCTTCCTCTCAGATAGGGTGTTTTTAAAACTTTATAAATCTCTAACTTTTAAACGGTTAGTCGTATAAAACAAAACACCAAGAACAAAAATGTCTTAGAATTAGTTGTAAAATCGAAAAGTATTATAAAATATAGGGTGTTTCATAATAAATTCGAAAGTTGACCACCATGTTGGAAAATGGCGGCCATTTACAAATATTTTAACTGCATATCTTTTAATTTCTCAAAAAACAAGGAAAGCTTCCCTATTTGCCGTCAGATTTATAGTTTACAAGACACCAATGGTGGTCCATTTAAAAAAGGCACCCTGCATAATGTAATCTACACAATTAAAACAATTAATATTAAATTAATCGCTACGCATTGTTTAATTTATGTTTGATTACATTTATTTTAAATGTAACAGTACATTGTCCTATTATGTAAAACAAATGTAAATGTTTATTTATCCGTAACCAAAGTTGTTTGAAATCAGTCCAGTAGTCTAGTACAAACAAACACTTTAAAGTAGCTTCAAGGATTAGAGAGTTGTAAATAAATTCACGCAAGATCATCAGATTTAAGTTACGGCGTAGGCACTTCAGCAGAAAGAATTTCAAAACCATTTACAAGATATCCTTGACTTCCACAACGGAGAAAGCAATGCCATCTAGATGTGTGTAGTAGTCCATGTATGGAATGTGTTTCAATTATTTAGTCATAATGTGAATTTAAGATGTTACTATTTAATGGCGAGTTGTGGAATTAAAAAGTAATTTTACTAACGATTCAACTTTAAATATACATATTTGATGCAGCAATAAAGTACTAGTGGACCCGGCAATGCTTCGCTATTGCTTGATTTAATTTTAAGGGTAGTTATCATATATCATTACTTTGACGTAAGTAATGGAATTATACATTTTGTATATGTCACTTAAGAATAATATTACACAAATTTAACATTATGGCTTGTAGGAAGTTTGTACAATTTATTTGTGCAGGGGTAGCTACACCATCCCTAAACGATCCTGGTAATAATACGTGTAAATTGTGAAATTTTATTGAAACTAGTTGAGTAGTTATTGAGCATATAGGAAAAATATTTGTAAGCGTAGGAATGATTATTTAATTTTAAGGGTAGTTATCCCATTTCATCCCTTTTATTAAAGTAATTTAATTGTAAAAGGTTTTTTATATCACTTAAAAATAATTTTATTATAATTACTTGTTCGGACATTTGCCATCATTTGTGTGTTAAATAATTATTTAACACACAAATGATGGCAAATGTCCGAACAAGTAATTATAATAAAATTCAACATCCATCATTAACAAACAATAACTTCAAACAGAGAATTAAAAATAATATTACACAATTTGAGTTTTATAGCCTGTAGGACGTTAGTTCAATTTATATTTATTGTATAGGGGTAGCAACTCCATTCAACCCCTTAATTTGTAGTAATTGTTAAGTCTAAACACTCCTGGCAATTATATGGATAAACTGTGATATTTTTAGTGAAATCCGTCTAATAGTTTTTGAGTCTATACAGGACAAATAAACAGTAGTTTTTATATGTAGAGGTTGGCTGTTTAAAGTAATAATTCAAAATAGTTTGTAGCACTATTCTTTAGTTTAATTTGCAGGAATGGTCAACATTTTAAAAGGTATTTTGGTTACACATACTCATGAGCATTTGCATGCACAGCATGAAGAGGTCGGCTCAGACGGTTTAGTTTTAGTAGCCTTGTCGCAGTGGAGTAACAGTCAAGTAATTTCACATCATTTTTCAAACAAATATTTGCTCTTTTGCTCGCGAAGACATTTTCTCTAACACGAAATCTCACGAATAAAAAAAAACATATCGGCTTTGTTTAGGTGAGAAACGAATTAACGTCAATATAACCTGAGGGAAGAACATTTCTGAAACATCCATTATGATCTGCGCAAACTATATATTTACATACATATATAAACACATATATTGCACATATATATATATTTACTATTTAGTTACAGTACTACGATATAGCTGGGATTGCAATATATTTTGTGTACAGGCGAGTTCATAATAGTATTGTTGTAACAGCTGCTATTAATGAATTATTAATCGTACTATTAATGCCTTAATTGTATTGTTGCTTTATTGATCGACTCGCAAGTATAGATTCAAGATTCAAGGCTCGGAAGGAGTGAACAAATATTTCTGAATTGACCGCAGCTCTCCAAGCGGCAGAGCTGTACACTACTAGCATTGAGTTTGTGTGCGTTTCATTCTTCCGCTAGCAAATATATAGCAGCTTAAGAAAGGCGGAAACTAGAGCTACAGTAAACGTACTGAAATGCGCATGCGTGACAATGTACGTGAGTATGTGCTATTAAACACTGCTTTCTCTCACATATTCAAAATTAACGGATATGTTATTATTTTTCTAGTAATACTTCACGAGCAACAAGTTGTTGAGATAACCACGAGATTTCAGGCTAAACGCTCGAGTAGAAACACAAAATCGATGCTTGCTTGTTTCCATAAAAAAAGCGGAATTTTTCGTCATAAACTATCCAAATATATTTAAATTACTTTTATTTGAAAGATAATTAAACTTGGAATGTGTTGAGCTTTTTATATTTTTAATATTTGCATTACTAATAAGAAAAAAATGGCAAACTTTGATTTTGAGTTAAGTCAAAGAACAAATTTAGTTCAAAACAAATTTAAAAAAAAACTGAATGATATCCACATTCGGACTGTCCTAACCTTTAAAACGACATATTCAGAATAATTGTCTGATCATTATTACTCCAGTAATTTTGTCACGCGTTAAACATTGCTCTTATGGGAGTTGAAATTCAAGATGGTGGCTGGTTCTGCCTAGCCTTAAACGTATAAACTGATTCAAGGGAAATATGTTGAGATCAAATCTACATCAATTTATGGGTTTCGGGATTATTTCATATTTGGAAGAGGTGTTTCGATGTGAAGTATGTATTACTTGGTTAGATTAAATCGCACTATTGGTACGTGCGGAATATTGGCCAAGGGCGGGTCATGTTTCAGCTGACTCATATAACTTTTCTTTGGGGTAAGGCGAGTGAGAAATCTCAATAGGTTTGTATCTAAGATCTAATCTTCAAATCAAAACTTTTCACGGCTGACTCAATCTTTAATTTTATAATGATGAAGATAAAATTTTGTTAAGGTTTCTGTGAAGTAGGCTTATGATGTTTACCATAACAACGATTTTAATTCCTAAATTATCATATGTTATTCATACACATAATGTGTAATAATAACTTACTAATGTTTGGTATACACTATCATCGATCAAGTCCCCGAAAGGCCTACCACTAAATTTTGTTTAAAATTTGTTTGATTCAATGCATTTTTTGCTGATTTTTCAGCAACCTGTTTTACAATTAGAGCCCAGCTTTACTCACAAATAGCTTTGGTCTGTTGTTGTTGCCCGCCACAGGAAAATCCATTCTTGTATCGATTGGCATACATTTATATAACAGGAAAGAGTTAAAAAGTGTATTAAAAAAGAATGGAAGCAAAGTGAAAACTGACAAGAATATAAATGGTTGGTTATATTTGATTTAATTCGAAATTTTATCATTATTTTTACATTTTCCCATTTAAAATTGAAATAAAAAAAATATCACATAAACGTGGTTATCTATGGTAAAATAATAATAAAAAAAGAAAGAAGTCGCAGGACTGCCGACAGAAGTGAAAACTGTAATGAATATAAATCGTTTTACATATTGGTTTAATCTGAAATTCGATTATTTTAACACTACCAAGTAAACTATTCTAACACAACTTACAAAATTAGGAAGTACAATGTCCATTTCAGAGGTATTACCAAGTAAACTATTTTAAAACAACTTACAAAATTAGGAAGCACAATATCCATTTCAGAGGTTTTACCAAGTAAACCCTTTCAACACAACTTACAAAATGAGGAAGCACAATGTTCATTTCAGAAGTATTACCAAGTAAACTAGTAGTTCTGTGAACAGTAGACCTCGCTCGTTGATATAACAAATGTGGTTTTGAGCTTAGGTTAAAAATAGTGTGCCAGTAAGGAAGTAAGCACAAGGTTTAACAAGTGAAACATTATTTACAATTCCCGCGATTCCGGGATTTCTAGTTCTCGTTTTGATTTCTTTTCTTGAGCTTTAACTGCTAAAGATTTTCTTTTAGAGGTATTGTGTTTTATTTAGGTTAATAATGCGTTTAAGATAACTACAAATATCGCGTTATAAAGGGACAATATACAATTAAATATTTACATACTTAAATAACTTAAACTTAACAATGTATCATAAGTTAACTTAAGTTCCATATCATATTCCAATATTAGAAATAATGAAAACAAACGATGTTAAAACGTCGTGATAGTGATCTCAACCCATTTACCAAACTTCCCACAGTGTCCTACGGTCATTTTTTGTATGTCCTTTATCGCTGCGAGGTTTCATTTGTTTCATATCATTTTGTAATTCAAGAAAAGCTAAGTCAAATACTTTTATGAAATTTACAATGATAATTTACAGGTATACAGTTCAATTTTTTGATTTATCCTCTACACTTTCTTATAATAATATGTCATTTTTGGGCAAATGATATATTCCTAAATAATTACTATTCAAAACAGGCCTAGTTTTGTTAGCAGTCTAGTAGTAGGAACTTAAAAACTGGTGTTTTCAAAATAAGAAATTTGAAATTGATAAATATTTTTATACAATTCTATTTAGAACTAAATTACGAAACTTTTTACATTTATGAAAGAAAATACAATACTTTTTACTACTTTTTATGTAGGCCTAAAGTTAAACATTTTCCTTTCGTTACTGAACGTGATTGTTTCTTGAGCTAATAACTTTCTTAATTTTACTTCAATAATTTTTTTTACTGTCATATATGAATTCTTTAAACCTTTATCTACAAAAAAGCTATGAAACACTTTTGCATTGGTTTAGAATAAACGTATAAAAACATGGTTGAAATACAAAAACTTGGACGATTTTTAACAAATT
>JAGFPH010016635.1:1072-18996 GCA_018207615.1 Philaenus spumarius
CCAAACCCCCCTAAAATTTCGAATTTTTTCAAACCCTTTTTTAGTGAGCACCTATGGTCCTAGAGGAAGCTACATACCAAATTTCATTCCAATCCGTTCTTTAGTTTTGAACAAGTCATTTTTTAATAACTTTGATCCCCCCAAACCACCCCTAAAATTTCGAATTTTTTCAAACCCTTTCTTAGTGAGCACCTATGGCCCTAGAGGAAGCTACATACTAAATTCCATTACAATCCGTTCGGTAGTTTTTGAGAAATCGTGATGAGTGAGTCAGTGTGTCAGTGGGTTTTGGCTTTTAAATAAAATAGATAAGCAACGTTTGCATCTCTACCGAGAAATCGGATTCCATATAAAAAAAATCCTATCTTTTAATTTTATTTTCCTTTTGTAAAAGAGTCAAAATTGACTACGAAAAATACTTTTCTGAACACCATTACAATGATATTGGTAATATAAAAAAAAAGTATTAATACAAAATTTGGTACCTTCTTATTATTTTATATAGTTTCGTAAAATCAAAATGTTCAATGTTTCTTTTGCATATCTAAATTCACAACTGTTTTGGTCTAGAAAAATAGTTTAATGTCCCGCATATACAATAATATGTGTTGTATGCAGGTTGTTAACTTCACTACCCACAAAATAGACATCAAGCTTTTAACAGCTTAATGGTTTTTGTCAATCATAACAAATGTGTTCATTGTACGTGCTGGACTGTAGTCAAAACACATTGACCGAATTAGTAAATTTTGGTACGTTTCCATATTTTAAATATAAGATTATTATACAGGGTGATTGATATAAGTGTGCCAGCTGTTTCTCTTGAAGTCTATAAGAGCTAGCTATTAAACAAATTTAATAGTAACGCCCTTAGTAGTTCTGTTTAATTTGGTTTCTTTGAAGTTTTTATCATACCCGCCATTTTTCAATATGGCGGCCAACTTTCGAATTTCTTATGGAGCACCCTATAATGTATGATGATTTTGTATTTTAAAAGCTATTTTAAAACTTGTTTATTGTTGTTGTTTTTTGTATACGACAAACCGTTAGATGAGTGAGCTACACAGTTTTGAAAACACCCTATCTGAGCGGATTATATTTTTTGGCGTAGAAACGTGTTGAACCTATGAAAATGCTTTTAACACTAAAGCCTAGTCCACACTTACAAACAGTTTGTTGTTTCTTGTTTCATGTTTGTCTACAGTTTTCAAATTGTTTCGCAACTGTTTGCAAACTGTTCCGAAACAAATGTTTGTCATTGTTTTGTATCCACACTAGCTAGGCAGTGTTTCTCGAGATGTTGACTGAAGAAGAAGTTCTTCTACCTTGTGCTAGTTTATATTTAATTCTACACAATGAGGTTAGCTTACTTAAGAGAAGGCGATGGTGGACTTACAGATTTCTTGAAGAAGGTCCGTATTACGTATGACAAGTATCCGGAGAAAGTGGAAAAGCATCGCGGGTGCATAAAGTGCATCTAAAAGTGATTAACTTTTTTGAAACCTCTAAGAATGAATGAAAACCCTCAAAAATCGGTACTAGGGGGTTTTTGGAGGCGCTGATCTCATTTCTTACCATACGAAATGCTCCCGGTACACCAGTGGGGAGGGGCTTTGAAGGGCGATGGTGAAAAATTTGTGAAGTTGCGACGGAGACTTGAAAATTTCCTCTCGGGGTTTTTGGGGGCGCTGATTTCAATACTTACCATACGAAAGGTAATTTTTGAAGTTGAGAAATAGAACTAAACAATTCCTCTCGGATTTTTTGGGAGCGCTGATTTCAATTCTGACCAGATGAAAATCAATTGGTTGCCCAAAATTCATAGTTTAAACATTTGAAAATATTGTTGAAAACATCGTGAACATTCATAAGTGGTATCTATGTTATAAAGGAACTACTATTACTCTATTTTATTAAAATGCAATAAATAACCGACTACTTTTGATTAACAATGTGGATATTTATTTAACAAGATATCAAAATTATATCTTTTAAATACAAGTTTCTCTATGAGAATTCAAATTTTAATTTCATAAATTATTATGCACATCGCCCCCTCTCCCGCCCTGTCCCCCCCGGGGGCATTTCGCATGGTCAGAAATGAAATCTGCCCCCAAAAAATCCCCCGAGAGGATATTTTCAGTTCTCTGTCGCAACTTCACAAATATTGTCCCCCCGGTGCACTGGGGGCATATCGCATGGTCAGAAATGAAATCAGCGTCCCCGAAAACCCCCCGAGAAGAAATTTTCAAGTCTCTATAGCAACTTCACAAATTTCCCCCATTGCCCCCAAAGCCCCTCCGGCGCACCGGGAGCATTTGGTCTGGTCAGAAATGAGATCAGCCCCCTCCCCCCCAAACCCTCGAGTACCGATTTCCACGACTTTTCATCCATCTATAGAGGTATCAAAACAATTATGCACTTTTAGATGCACTTTATGCATTCGCGATGCATTTCCGCTTTCTCCCGAAACTGGTCGTATGTAGACTTTGTTCCTGGTATTTTTTTTAACACGATGCAGAAAACTGCATCCAAATCGGAGCTGTAGGCATATATTTATTTATTTTTCAAAACTTTGCTTGGTCTACATGTTTGCGTGTTTTCCATTTGGTTTGTGAAACAGAAAACATTGTTCTTTGTTTGCTCAAACAAGTTGAATGTTTGTCATTTGTTTGCAAACTGTTTCCAAACTGTTTGCGAACAGTTCGCCAACATTTTGAAAACATCCAGCAAACAAATGAGAAACACGAAAACAACACTGGCAAACTGTTTGCAAACAATGTTTCCGCAAACATGTTTGTAAGTGTGGACTAGGCTAGGTAAAGTATTTTTTTTAGACAAGCAAATAACTTTTAAAAATTAACAGATATGCTTTTTGTTAACTTTTTAAAGCCATAATACAGATGATGATTCTCATTGTTCAAATTGTTGTTTAATGAAAGCCCTCTATTTGCCAGCTACAAGTTCTCACTTTAAATTACTATTTTAATGTTTTTATATTCTAATATGGTGGCCAATTTTCGAATTTTTTATAAAACACATTATGTTTTATGATGATTTACGATTTTTCTGAATTCTGGATTGCGAATCAGCATCATTAAACAACTGTTATGAAATTAATTTTTCATGTGTGAGAATTTTGTTACTTTGTCGTCTATATTATAATTTTAAACAATTAACAAAAACCGTATTTGTTGATTTTAAAAAGTTATTTGTTTGTCTTATAAATGCTTTATTAGTGCTAAGAGCTTTACCATTTATATACAAATTTCAAATCCACCAAATTAAACAGAATTAAAAGTAAAAGGGAGTTAAATTTAAATTTGTTTAACGGCTCTTATAGATTCCAAGAGAATGTCCTGGCACATTTATATCAATCACTCTGTATAGTAGCCCAGTCGGTATAGGTAACAACTACCAGTAATTCGCAATACGGCTGATTTTTTTTTTATAAGTACATTAAAGTATGTAGATTTACATAAAAAAAAGTTTACCAGTCTATCGATTTCCCAAAGTCGAAAAAAAATCGATTATCATTTTTTTCCCGATTATCCTTAATATTTCGAGGTGGGATAAAGATAGAGGAAAATAAAAAATACCACCGTGTAGGGGAGGTATTTTTCAACAAAAAAGGGCATATGTATTTATTTCGTCCGAGCAATGGTTTGTCTGGAAAAAATTCGATAATGCAGGTATGTATTTTGCAGCAGGGGAAATCACTAAAAGGGGACATCTTATTCATATATGAAGTGTTTTCTCATTCTAAATCGGCCGAATTTTAATATATCAAATTGAAACTTGACATAGGAGTTAAAATATATATTTTAAACATTTACGCTGAGTCTCAGCTTGTTATTTTGAAAATGACCCGATCTAGGAGTCGATTTCGATTATCGATTTTAGGAATACCGGACTCACGAACCTTTTTCAATCTATTCCAGTTTCGTCAATTTTTGGAATATCAACATCAAATTAGTTTTACAAGTTGAGTATACCAGTATAAATATTCTTAGTAAATATGAACGATTTTTTCATGTTATTTTTAAAAACGAGGCGCTTGAAAATGGTCTTCTTTTTTACCTATCTCGTTTTAACTATAACACCTTTGGATTCAACGACTCTATTTTCGACATTTTTTAACATATCGATTTAAAAATTGGTACAGAAGTTAAAAACACAATTGTTTTTGCTACACTTATTTTAAAAACTATATTTAAAAAATTGACTAATCAGCAGCCGATTAACTCAAGTATTTTGATGAAAAATCTAAAAAGGTCTAAAATTATACTTTTTTAAGTTACTTGTGCTTTGAAAAGTAAATAATAAAAAACGTTTATACTCCTTGATCTTCTTTGAATCTATAAATTTAACTTTTAAAAAAACTTTCAGGTTGATATTTTGAAATTTTTTTAAACTGGAGCTGTTTAAAATGAATTGGTGGGTCCGGTACTCCTAAAATCGAGAAACCCATTAGTAAGTCAAGTGGCTCTAGATGGGGTAATTTTCAAGATAACAAGCTGAGACTCAGCATAAATGTTTAAAATATATATTTTAACTCCTATGTCAAGTTTCAATTCGATATATTAAAATTCGGCCGATTTAGAATGAGCCAACGCTTCATATATGAATAAGATGTCCCCTTTTAGTGATTTCCCCTGCTGCAAAATACATACCTGCATTATCGAATTTTTTTCCAGACAAACCATTACTCGGACGAAATAAATTCATATGACCTTTTTTGTTGAAAAATACCTCCCCTACACGTTGGTATTTTGTATTTTCCTCTATCTTTATCCCAGCTTGAAATATTAAGGATAATCGAAAAAAAAAGATAATCGATTTTTTTTCGACTTTGGGAAATCGATAGACTGGTAAACTTGTTTTTATGTTAATCTACATACTTTAACGTACTTATAAAAAAAAATTCAGCCGTATTGCAAATAACTGGAACTTTTTGTCTAAATTTACCTCTACCGACTGGCCTAATAGGTCTATTTATGACATCTCAACAGTACGAAGTTATAACACCAAACAACTTAAATTTTGTTAGCAAATATAAAATACTACTCTTTTCGTTTAAAACTATTTGTTTTTATATTTATTCATAACTAGAAGGGGTGTACCCACGCCTTCGCTCTCAGATATGGAATAATGAATTAAAGAAATATTGGGTAAATATTGACAGTTTACTGACAAAAAAAGGTATAGTGAGTTTGATTAAAATCAATATAAAACATACAAGATCAGCTATACTCCCGTAATCGCAAAACCCACGATATAAAGTTTGTTAAAGGTGCATTTTACGTCTATAATTACATTGTACCTAAAATATTTTCTGCGTTTTGAATATTGAAAATTCATTAAAATGAAAAAAATAGTTTCATACCTGATTTTTTTGTTGCCTTTGAAAGTTTAAAATAGTTTTTTAATTGTCAAAACCTTAAGAAAATGAAAAACCATTGTTTCATTATTTTGAATGAAAATCAACTCCGTCATGTAGTGATCTAGTTACCGCCACCAAATTACCATTAATCATACCTAAAACCAGACAAGTCATGTTAGACACTCCAGCATGCGAGTAGCTGACATTTAGTTAATGATGTGAATGAATAACTCTTCGATCAGTTAATGATGCAGCCAGATCGGAATCTGATAAAGCTCATTGTTATTAAACATCATTATGTTGTTTATTTATACAGTCGAAAACCCACAGCGCGATCTAGTTAGGCGAAGATTGATTGTATATAGTACTGTAGTCATTCAGAAGCGTCCAAAATAAATAGAGTTTAATTTTAATACAAATTTAATTTAATCCTGAATCATTCCAAACTATATCGACGATTTCTTTCACAGGATGTGATTGTCAAGTAAATGTAATAAATATAGTTTAAAAAACTAAAAAACACGCTTTTAGAGCATATTAAACTAAAAAGTTAAAAATAATTTTTCAAATAAGCTTAAAACAATAATAAACGATAAATACTAGCATTATTGTAAAAAAAGCGATGGGCGCTCGATGTACGAGAAATATGGACAAAGCGCCCCACGCTTTTTTTACAATAATGCTAGTATTTATCGTTTATTATTGTTTTAAGCTTATTTGAAAAATTATTTTTAACTTTTTAGTTTAATATGCTCTAAAAGCGTGTTTTTTAGTTTTCTAAACTATATTTATTTTTCACTTTTTAATTCGATTAATTATTGAAAAAAAAATTTGGCCGTGGACGGGATTAGGACCCACGATCGGGGATTGACGTCAGCGACGACCGCTCGGCCAACGATTGAACTTACGTAAGAGAGATAGAATAACAGTAATTAGCCACTGGCTTTTAGTCCAAAGGAGAGTTACTTACAAACAAACATACATACATACATACATACATACATACATACATACATACATACAAGTGAATATAAGCGTGTTAAAAAGGTTGTCGAATTAAAAGTGCACTTACAGTAATGGCATTACCATGACCTTGAAACTCCAACAGCCTTGGATGGCAGGATTTGTTTATAGGACATGTCCTTGCAAATGCAAGAACGGCTCCCAATTTGTTAGAATTATAATTGGAATAATTTGACATAATATATTGATTTAAAATCCATTTTAGAATTTCGGAATCAAGATTCACACGTGAATTAGACTAACTGAAAACATTTATTAAAATTTTAGTTTACAAGCTGGGTTCAGATTAACATAAAACTCCACAATAATAGAAAACTTTAACAGCATCAGCTTGTTATCTTAAAATATTAATACAAATAATATTACAACTAAAATTCTTGGGATAAACCATATGTGCACAATATTATCACTAATTCCATTGGCAATGCAAAAAATAAATACATATATAATATAAAAGAACAATATTCAAAAAATCTCCGAAACCATATTGAGGACAGGCACGCGTACAGCATTCAGATAGGTAGATCCTCATAGGATAAAGGAGCTCGCAAAGAAAGAATTTGTAAATTCAGTTTATACTCGCGAAAAACCTCAAAATGTAACCGGTAGTGAATCACGGGCATTCAGCTCATATTTTATACAAGAAAAGGTTTTGATTTTTACTGTTTAACAATAAACTACTTATCAGGTTGGGATGAAATTTGTTGGGAATTTGCAGTCTGGTAACATTGATTACGTTCTGTTTTTAAAGTAAGTTATTAACAATAGATTATTCATATTTTAGCAACTGCCTGTTTGGTCATAAGTACCGATAAATTTTTGTAGAGGAAGTTTGTGTCATGGCCAGTTGTTTTCATCTAGTGCTACCATTTTTTGTTCCCAAATTCTAAGCTGTACTTCGAATGATAGTTTGAGAGAAATAAAGAAAACTACAATTACTAAACTATCTATTGATAACAACCATAACATTTAATGTGTATTCTGCTATTCTATAGGTGCACGTGCAAATAAAATACGTTATTTAAAAACACAATTTTTTTTCAACATTACCACTACATTAGTCAAACTATTTTAATTTTGAATACATCGTTTCTTATAAGTGTGTTTTTCAATTCGTTATGTTAAGGCTCTTCTTTACCTTGAAGAAAACTCCCGAGTGTACAGTATGATTTTAATAAAAAGGTCTGACTCGAGCCACAAAATCGTTGAAACATGCATTCGTAATACCGTGTTTCGGATTCTATTTATAAATTAATAATCTGGGAAACTACTTTAAGTTATAAAAAAGACTTTATATTTTTTACGTGTTAACTTAAAATATGGAAACTATTGCTTAAAACTCCCAAAAAATGCGTAAAAATTAATCAGTTTTTACTCAGTTAAACTGCTGATTAAAAGGAGTTGCCGTCTATATCTTTCAATTAGGAGATATAAGACAAAAGCACATATCCTTTAAGAACAATTTAAGATGTTTCACAACTTTTTAGGTTGAAAAACGGCGTCCGAAACACGTTAGTACGAACTGCACATTTTTGCTGTTTTACGCAAGGTATCGAACACCCGGAAACATTTTCGTACGTTTAGGCCTATTGAGAAAATGTGCTCTTTGACAAATAATAATTGTTAATATTAAAAGATGTGTCATTCATGACAATATCACCACCAACAAGCTATTGTTAAGGAATAGATTTTTTTATTGACTTTCGCGATTGGAACGAAGAATTGGCGCACATCAACAGATTGAATCAACTAATGTACTGGAATCGTTGCATTGTTGTTCGTACCGTACGATTTCATGATCAGAATTAATTCACCATGCACACAATGGTTAGAATCAAGGAGTATCTTTTTATGTGAGAACACGGCATTCTACATTGCCTTACATATATAATTAGCTGTAAACAACTTGTATCTTTATCCTTATAATTATACGTGCATTTGTATTGCAGGACCGTTGTTAACCTTGTTGGATGAGCTGCTCCTAAATTATTTTTAATAAAGCGTTCCTTCTTCTGAAGGATGGTAAATTAAATACCAGCGAACATATACTGCTTGTGTCCGTAGATTTATTTATTTAAAAAAAGTAAAAATGTAAACTTCTTTAACTGGAACTTTAAATAAAACTTTATGCTTTCGTACATGAAAGTACATGTTAGAAGTAGGTTTTTGCGCAAGGTCAAGTAAGATAATTTCAGCAATCGTTCTTTATATGGAAAAAAATTAAATGGAAATACTTTAAAAGGAAAACAGATATTTAATTTATAAGGAACAACGTTTCATGGAACGTGACGATTTAATATGCAATACATAATCGTGCAACTGAAGTTTCTTAACAGAAATGTTTTTCACACAATATAGATTCGTCCCTTTTGTATATAAGTTTCAAGTTCCAATCAGAGAAAATGACATTAGCATAATGCTGGACGCAGTTAATGATTACTGTAATAATAACATAAAATTTATTTAGATTTTTTAATAAAAAATTAATAAAGTATTTTGTTTGTTGTTCACTCATTTTATAAATAAAATTGTCAAGGATTGTTATGTTATGTTCTATATAAGAGAGCTAGTCAGGTCTAATCATAAGAGCAACAGTTTGCTAGACATTCCAAAACAAATTTCAAGATGGCGGCTTAAGGGTTTCTTATGGCTATTAAAATTCGATTTACACTTCGGACAACACTTAAGTCATTATAATTTGTATGCTCTGGTAATGATTGCACAATCATTGCACATGAAAAATCGTCTGACAATTATTATCCTACAGAGTGATCTGCAGTTTATATTTCCGTCCTGTACGTGTCAACCCTGTGGTGTTCCAATAATGTTTAAACTGTAATATAAATTGTATGTTCTCTATAACTTACTCTATAGAGTGTTCCAATAATTCATTCACATAAGTTTGTTTCCTCTGTATAATGTGTAGCTTTTCGTAGAAAACGTTTATAATGTACTTTTTAATAATATGTAAATGTATTTGTTACAGAGTTTATGTACAGAATGCCACGAAAGTGCATCAAACACCCATTGATGTTATAACATATTTTGTAATATACATGACCATAATGATGTATGAGTATTCTATTTTTGATGTGACAGTGCCATTTGGTAAAGATATATTCTGTGGTTATAAAATGTTGTGCGGCAGCGCATTCTAGTAGTGAATGGAGGAATGTTTTGTCACCGCAGTCTAGCAGAGAAAAATGTATAGCTACAAATTACAATATAGTTGTTCAATTATAGAGAATCAATACATTATTTGGGTTAAATCAGTTACGGTACATCCTAATTTTATTTTACACATCTAAGGATTATTGGAAAATACTGTGCATAGTAATATAGAGAATCAATACGTTATAATACTTCCGTACGAAGTAGATATAAATGTAGTCACCAGCTAATATAATGCATTTCCTAATAGTTAACTGCTATCATGTATTAGTATTTTACTAGGGGCTCTGCCCCTGGACGCATCGCGTCCCAACCCCACCTCTGCCTTCGTCCTCAAATGGCTGCTTCGCTTCGCTCGCAGTTGAAAAATTCGCTGTTGTACAATTAATCTTTGGCTCGTTTGTACATAGGTTTTTAAAGTTATGAAACCGGGCTTAAATGTATTAACAGTAATTACAAGATTAATTATACATGCCTCAATACATTACCTCAAATACATGCTTTAGAAATGTGAGAGGCTTTCATTACGATTTTAGTCCTAGTTCTTTCTACTATCTTCTGTCAACTAAAGTTTTGAAACCAGGCCTAAACTTAGTAAAAATTATTGTAGGATTAACATAACCTCAATACTATGTTTTAGAAATGAGCCAGGCCTATATTACAAAATTGACTATTAGAATTTATCCATCTTTGCCAAGTTTACCTTTTTTGACAAAATAAATTGTTAAATCAGGCCCAATTTATTCTAATTCCAACTTGCTAAAACAGTATAAATTTGCTTGTTTTTTAACAATAATGAAAAACTATCTAATGAACAGCTGATTTTAGATAATGCTCAATCTCAGTTCTATTCCACTCTATTTCCAACGTGCTAAAACAGTATAAATTGGCTTGTTTATAAACAGCTGTTTTGATCACTTTATTTACTATTTCGTTGTTATTTTCTAACCAACATGGCAACCCATAAGACCCTATGTTAAAATTTTTCAACTTTTAAATTAGTTTTTCTCAAAAAATTGCGTTTTTACACGAAATACAACTATATGGGTGTACTTAAAACTCAAAACTACACCTAAATACAAAATTTCTTTGAATTCGTCAGAGCCGTTTTCGAGATCCGCGACAGATACAAAGATAGATACAAGAATTGCTCATTTAAAGAAGTAGGATTTGAAACAACTCGAATTGTGTATGACACCGCAGTCTAGTAGCCAATTGATGAACTAATTGTTTGTTATTGCAGTCTAGTTGTAGTATAACATACAATTAGAATAACTATTTATAAGAATAACAACACAATTCTCACAAATATTATACATTTGTAGGATAAACTATGTTAGCTTATTTTAAATTCACTGCTCACATTCCTTTTTTAACAGTTTTCTGGTAAGTTACACCGTTTCGCCTACTTGTCAGGCATTATCAAAGATAATTTAAAGTTGTTTATCTTGTTTTGGTTAATGCGCGTCGATTGGTGAACGAAATTAAATATGTACACATCACATTTACAATAACAAATTTACAACACAGCACATAACTGGAACATTTAGTCTGTTTTAGACGGTTACACGAACTGTTTAGTACACACGTGTGTCTAGGTTCGTTTTTAGATGGATCCACCATACAATTTGAAATTAAATTCTAATTATTCAGTTATAGGGAATAAATACCTAATAATATGTGTTAAATTGTGATGTAAATTTATTTACCAGCTAATATAATGCATTTCTTAATATATTTCCTAATATATTACTATTCAATTATATATCTTGAATGAAATATCATAATAAGATTCTTTGCAACAAAAAACTACCTACCGACTACACTCGATTCCACATTCACCGTGCAGTACAGGTCTTACGGGAGAATAGACATGCTACTACCATTACAGCGAACATCACGTTTATTGTCATGCGGGTTGCCTCAAAGGACCGAGCGTAGCATGGGAGTTGAGGTTTTTTAGTTGGCTATTATCGCTGAGACTGTCGTAAGGATAACATGGCTTATGGGTGCTCTGTACTGCACGGTGAACCTGGAATCGGGTGTAGTAAAGGAAATGTGTTGGGAATATTCAATATGATCTTGGAGTGTAGTTACTGTGGTGTACTCACGAGTGTGGACCTGGAAAGAACGCAACCCGCACGGCACAGTGCATCGGTTTTGCCCTGTCACTTATTTTAAATGCATTTCTAAAAAACATCGGTCTGCATCTTTTCTCTTGAAAACACGGAAGTTCTCTTTGTGAAACATTAGTAAGTGTGTTTAACAATAGTGTTGAAGCATGTTACCTAGGTGATCCACTAGGATTTGAAAGTCGGCATTTCTGAGAAATCGGAGGGTTGATAGTTTCGCAAAACATATTAGTGACATGGCTAGTGCAGCCGTGGGCACCAGTCTTAGCAACTGCAAATCTCAGATCTTCACTCGTGAGTACTACACTATATTCACCTCAGAGTGAGGCGGAAGTTCAAGCCTACCGAGGGTCAGCACGTTCGACTTGTTTCCTCTCTACTCTGACCTGAATTTTAAATTTTTATAGTAGCGTTATGCAAATTTTTTTATAACAAGAAAATATAAAAATAAATCACATAACGTTGTGTATCACGATCGTCTGTTTATTTTGATACCAAATTTGAAGCAAATCGGTAAATGTTGAGTAATTAAATGGCATAGCTTTTAATGTAACTAAGAACTATTGAAGGTGTATTCGGTCAAGCAGTACCGTATTTCAAACTGTATATGTAGGCCTAATAAAGAATAAAGTTGGATTCATTTTAATAATGATGGGAGTTTGATTTATGACAGAGTAAGCATGTTTCGTTGTTTGTGTTTGCTATAAATAACCTAAAAAACGGTTGGTTGTGAAGAATAATTAAATGATTATAAATTTTCCAATTTGGTTGCTATGATAATAAGTCTAAATGCTTTAAAAAAAAATGTTTTGGTTCAGTATATGCCTAACCTAAAATTTGTGTTAATCTTATGATCCAAATGAAGTGTTTTATTTGTAATATGTAACAACAGATGTACAGTAAGTCTTTTTTCGTTTATTTTTTTAGCTTGTTTTTGCTTTATTAATCCTAGAACTGTCCATGTTAATTTTTTGCAACGCCTAGCCATTTCGGTGCGTGTGCAAGCATATTTTAAAAAATTCACCAAATATAGTAATTCTATCCCAATCCAAAAGTGTTGCGTGGCTTTATTGTAGAGAAAGGACCAAAAAACTCATATATGCAATTAAAAAATGTATTTATATAAAATTGTAAAAGTTATTAGCTCAAGAAACAAAACATGTTCAGTAACGAAAGGAAAAAGTTAAACTTTAGGCCTACATAACAAATAGTAAACATTTTTTTAAATGTTTTCGTAAGTGTAAAACAGTTTCGTAATTTAGTTCTAAATAGAACTGTATAAAAACATTTATCAATTTCAAATTTCTTATTTTGAAAAAACTAGTTTTTATGTTCCTACTACAAGGGTGCTAACAAAACTAGACCTACTTTGAAACGTAATTTAGGAGTATTTGCTTTGCCCAAACATGAAATAGTATTATAAAATGGTGTAGAGAATAAATCAAAGAAAAGAGCTGTATACATGTCTTTTCTTAGTTCAAAAAAGTGTTTGAATAATCTCTAATTGAATAACAAATGTGAGGACAAATCCTTGCTACACATACAAAGAAGCGTGCGTAAACTGCCTATCTATTGCATGTTAGAAAAGTCCGTTAGGTTCAAAATTCAACTTGGTTTGAGACCGTGAAAACACAGATTTTCCACGGTCCTATACAACAAACCTGTCTAGTAACCAATATTTGGTTCAAACAAAATGTTAGCTTGAATCATTCTCTACACGAAGATAGCAAAAGATTTCTAGAAATAGAATGACATCACCCGTCTTTCACGTGGTATAAATAAGGCTGTTTATTGGTTGGAAAAGTAACCAACGCAAGGGTCTACAAAACGCCCCCATATCTATGGATATATTTGACAGAATTTTGATTGGCTGGCAACTTTATTTAGAGGGAATTGTAACAGATCCAACGGTATATAAATTTAACCCAGAAAAAGAACAGGGCGGGCTGTAGACAGAGATGAAAGATGCCTTATTTCGTTAAATTTTGGGACAAAATCAGCGCGTCAATTGAGTTGCATAAAACTAATTAACTGCAACGGTGATTACGTATGTAAATAGACGTTTTAGAAAAAACTTGTTAATACAAAAATTAAAGTTTAAATCATTTCCTTTCCAATGGTTTTTGATTTATTGCGGTTGGAAGATTTTTAGTGGGTGTAATATTCGTTACTGGTAGAGTTGTCAAAGTTGATATATTTCAAGTGCCAAGCCCCCACGACTTCATCTCGGAGTGCAGACTGACAGTTCCACGGTTAAGCTAATCTAACAATGCTGTTGGTTGTGAAGAATAATTAAATGATTCTGAATTTAAAAAGTAGGTTGACATTTTAATGAATGCAGATACATTAGACAAAGACTGTTGGTTCAGAATAGGCCACACCTAGATTTGTGTTGCTAAGATTTTGATTCAAAACAGCTGCTTTATCTGCTATAGGGCTAGGTTTGAATTCCCTAATTTTGACGATTTTTAACCCTTTAATCAATATTTTGCAAAACAATTTCTAAGTGTACTTCTACGTAGTGGTAAACACCCTGACATTTTAACACTCTAGCTGTCATGTACGTTGACAATCAGTCATGACATCTTCTTTTATACATACAGATAACATGAGTTGTTGACTGTATTGGTAAAAGTTCTGCTACAAATTTCATTTCCAGACATAAATCACACCATGAAAAAAAAAAGAAAATCCCCTTACTTCTAATGTAAAGAAAATTAAATTATAATTAAAACCTTTTCTCCTCTAAAACACACAAAGCGTTGTCTCCCCCTCACTTAGTGTAATAGGGGTTGTAATATGGTGGCGGGGAGAATTATTTGCTAAATCAATCATAATAGGCTTTGCCATGGATGCTTCGGACTTAACTCGTGATCTTTGTGCCGTTCCTCGCAAAGAGGAGCTTAGTGTTGTTATTTCTTTCTGTGTTCAGGAAACAATAAGAAGTCCTTCGTAATGAAGATCTATAGTAATTATAATAATTAAGCATAATTGTTACTAAAGAAATATTTTTTTCTCTTCATGGTAATTTGTATATGTTTTCTATTTTGTAAAATATGTGAGTACGATAAAAGAAAGTAAGTCATATTAAAAATAATTTTTCTGCAGTCATATTTTCGACCTGTTTCCCTTTGGCGAAAGTTCATTTCTGAATCGATGGAATATTGCTTCGGTTACATATTTCATGTGATACTCTTAGTATATTCTCAATTATTATAAACTGGCTACCTTTGTATAGTAAACCCTCTGTTTTTGACATTTTCCACAGCGAATAGTCATACCGGTTTAAATCAGATGTAAGTTCACGCTCGCTTGACCAGTATATTGACTGGGTGTTCACATAATGACTTATGTGGAACGTAACTTCATTACTTAAAATCGACATAATTGTTTGCTTGAGCTGAATTTAAAAGAACTGCCCACAACAACCTAGTTCACCTAATTGGGTTTTTTTTGTTAAAATAGGGGTTGTTTTTCAAAAAATTTCAAAACCGTTTTTCGCGCATCTATACAGGCCTACTTGACATGACTAGTGCAAATTGGTTTGAAATCGATCGAATAGTTTTCGCTCTAGCATTGTATACATACAGACATACATACAGACATACAGACTGACATTTTGTAAAAAACACTTTTTTGGACTCAGGGAACTCAGGAAACGTATATTTCCACAAAAATCTCAACATTGATTTTTTTGCGATCACTATACTTTCTCTATACTATAGTATAGTGAGAAAGTAATTAATAAAATTTACTCCTAAATTTTAGCTTTAAAGTTGGGCCTGCAAAAATTAAAATGTAAGTCAGATATTATTTACGTCTTATTAAAGGACCAACAGAGTTAAGTTTAAGATAATTGAATGAACAATTATCATTACTCCTTCACTTTTGTTGAGACTAACTGTTGTACAACGCAGTCCTTGGTTGCCTACCTAACTGGAGTTTGGCTTCTACAAACACAAATAAATATTAGTAACAAATATTGTTAAATTCTTACTTGGTTAGTAAAAATAATAAATAACAGATTATTAATTATTGTATTTAATTCTTCCTCTAATTTAAAATAATTTTAACGATTTACTTAAAATTTTTATAAAACTAGAATTACTCTGGTTTCAATTACTCTGGTTTCAATTACTCTGGTTTAAATTACTATGGTTTGAAATTACTCTGGTTTAAATTGCTCTGGTTTCAATCAATCTGGTTTCAATTACTCTGGTTTAATATACTCTGGTTTCAATTACTGTGGTTTAAATTACTTTGGTTTCAATTACTCTGGTTTCAATTACTCTGGTTTAAATTACTCTGGTTTCAATTACTTTAGTTTCAATTACTCTGGTTTAAATTACTCTGATTTAAATTACTCTGGTTTCAATTGCTCTGGTTTACATTACTCTGGTTTCAATTACTCCACAACATATTTTCAGAATTGTATACCAATCACAATAATAAACAGAACTATAACGGAACAGTATTTGAAGCGGTAAGCACTTATTATTTGACAGTGTAGTAGTTTTTCATAAACATATTTATGTTTTTGTTATTATTGTGTATTGCTTTATTAATTTGTTCGCCGTGAATGTATTTCTCTTTTCACGTCAATTTGTACTACTACTTTCATATCGTTCCGTCTGTGACTATAGTTTTCCGTAAACCCTTACAAACAAAAATGTCTTTGCTAAATAGTTCCAAATGATTTACTAAACATTGCACAACTACAAAATGTATCATTATTAAACGCCCAGACTGGTTAATGAATTACTTATAAGTAGTGTCTAGCAAAGAATTTTTTTCTAATACGAAGTGTAGTTTGTGGTTATATTGGCTTATATGTTGTGATTTTGGTGTTTATGATCATTGTGATTATGTTTATGTGTAATCATTATGTGAAACGACTACATCAGCTAGTTCAAAAATTAATTAATCACTTTGTCAGGTCATTATTTATAATAGCTTATATGATTTGGATAAAGAAGAAATTCTCTTTAAAACTAATAACTTTGTTCAGACATTTTGAATAATAGCTAGAATGATCATAGTAGCAACATTGAAGGTTGTAAAAGAGATTCATTTTGTTTTATTACTTTTTCTTTGTCAAAAAAAAATTATGCAATACATTAGTTAAATAAATTAATCAATGCAGTCTAATTACCAATTTGATATTAAGAAAAAAAATATTGTATGAAATATTATGTATAAAGGGATCAATACAACTCCATTAACAACTTTTTTTAAATTCAGTAGTTCTTGTATTTAATTTCTACATAATACAATGCTAAGATTTATATTAATATATTTAATACATTTTATGGATGCGTCTAGGGACAAAATGATATTGGTCACGTCTTTTTTTATTCTTTTTGATTTGCTGTTCATAGTACAGATTATCGTGATACATTTAAAAAAAAGACACTGTAGTTCATTCAAATAAACTTTTACTTTACGTGAACGTCACATTTTAGGCGTCATTAAATACATATTAATTGTTACAACGCCAACGTTTTAGAAGCACAACTAGTCCTCAGCCCCTGATATTATGCAACTTTTCTTACATACCAGTGCAAAACTGTAGTTACTCAGTCTTGTAGGGACAGTTTACTATTGCAAATGTAAAACTATATAAATACGATTTTAAACAAAAAAGATATTTATATATTTCAGAAATTTATAAAATGGTTAACTAAAATAACCAAACAAAACACACAAAACATGTTAGGATAATATTACTTACTCCTCTTCAAAAATAATTACGAATTCATATCCTTAATTAAAATAAATATTTATCTACAGTAAGTATTAGAAAATATTAGTAATCATGTTGTCTAATTCAACTTTTAGAATTTCAACAAAAACTCAATTAAATTATTCTTAAAAACTCAATAATCCTTCGAAATTTCAATTACAACAGCTTTTTGTATATATGTTTAATTTGAATTTAACTAGATTCGTGTGCTAAAAGTAAAGAATGATAAAAACCATATTTGAAAAAACCTAAATCTAAATAAATACTTTTCCAATATACCTCGGTGTTGGTGGTAATGGCAATAATGGTGGTGGTATCCAACGACAAGAGACTTGTAGAAGATTTTACACTTACAATGTTTGTATGAATTTACCAGCACAGGAATTAACCATATTTATTTGATTTTTATCGTTTTAAAGAATTTAGTTTTTCTTTTAACTAACTCTTTTTAATGCGATCATCACTAAGGCAT
>JAGFPH010016636.1:8825-18993 GCA_018207615.1 Philaenus spumarius
GAAGTATTTAAAATTCTAAAATATTAAAAAATACCGGGTGTTTCAAAAATAATATTTGGGTTTTAGGGTTTGTAGTATTAATTACATTTATTTAACCCACATACATACAGGTGTTTTGTTAGTGCACCTGAGCGCATGCTCATGCACGTTTCCTCTGTCTTCGGTTACCGCTAGTGAACAGAAAGCTTTTTGTGTTTTACAGTTTGCAAGGACTGATTCTGTAGTTACAGTGCAACTTAAGTTTCGTATTAATATTAAGTTCAAATTGAATCCCCTAAATGATAATGACATCCATAAATGGCTTCATCAGTTTGAAGACACCTGCTCTCTTTACAAATTGAAGAGTACAGGACGACCAAGAGTGACTGAAAAATGTGTTCCAACGAATATGACCAAAAATGTGACCAAACGAGAGAGAGAGAGAGAGGGTTTTTCACGCGCAGTCCCAAGAAATCAGTTCGGAAGGCTAGTTGGGACTCGGTCCGTAAGTGCAATGGACCAGCTACCTACTAAACCAACCTACGCTCTCCCCTGAAGTTTAGTAAACTTTTCCTGAATTTAAATATAAAGCGATTCAATTCCTGCATTTTATTTTTGACTAAAACTTTTCTAAGAGTTATAATTTTATAGTTTTTATGGAATCGTTTATTTTTGAGTTTTCATTATTGTTCTATAGTAGTTCTACGTGTATACTGTAATTTTCTATTAGTTGTAGTACAATTACTTGTATTATTGGTAAAATTTATCAGATGTCCATTAGTAGTATCTTGAGGCACAGTGTCCTCAAACTACACCCGATTCCACGTTCACCGTGCAGTACAGATCTTACGGGAGAATAGACGTGCTACTACCATTACACAGAACATCACGTTTATTGCCATGCGGGTTGCGTCAACTGGCCGAGCGTAGCATGGGAGTTGATGTTTTTTAGTTGGCTATTATCGCTGAGACTGTCGTAAGGATAACATGACTTATGGGCGCTCTGTACTGCACGTTGAACGAGGAATCGGGTGTAGGGACCTCCCTAATGGCTGCAAGAATCGATCTCAACAAGAAATGTTAGCGGCATGCAATGAAGAAATCACAACTCGAGACCGGCCAGCAACAAAACAGCAAGACCCAAGCCTAACATACACTGGCATACTGGGGGATCCCAAAGCTCCGTGTTTTGTCCGTGTGGAGAGTTTAAAGGAAACGCTTACAACTACGTCCTTATCGTTTGCAGTTGTTACAAGCTCTAAAGCATACAGACTACGGTTTACGTGCCAACTTTGAAAACGATATGTTCCTGCATAACGATGAAGATTTTCTGGATCGAGTCTTCTTCAGTAATGAATCGATATTTTACCTAATTGGACATGTGAACACTCTGGTGGTCAGCAAATCCCTACGAGAAGGTGCAGGTGCAAAGAGACTCTTCTAAAGTTAAAGGTTTTTTGCCATATCCCGGCGGAAAGTTAATGCTCCGTTTTTTCATAAAACTACTGAAACGATGTTTCTTATCGCGTTACGACAAAACTACGGCTCTTTCGTCAATTGGCAGAAGCTGAACCACAGAACTTTATTTGGAAGCAAGATGTTGCGCCGTCTCACTGGTGTAACTCGGTATGCGAATGGTTAAACGCCGCTGTAGCCGAACGCTGGATTTTCCGCAAGGTGCCGGACTTACCCGAAAAGAAACCGGATTGAAGCAGTTGTTGCAATAATTACTCCAGACACACTGAACAAAGTTTAGGACGATCTCGGCGGTCAACTCAAAGTGTGACGTGTGATGAATGGTGCTCACTTTGAACACATGTAGGACAAATTGATTGAGTTGCCTCTTCATTTGATGTATTATTTAAAATTGTAAGTTAAATGTAATAAATATTACAAAGCCTTAAAAACCCGATTGAAACACTCGGTATTTATAATACATGTCTTGATATTTATTATTTTAAGCAATAACTAATATTCCTCTTGGTTAAATAAAACATTCGTGTTCCACAAATAACTCTAGTTGTTTACATTCACTGCTGCATTGACCAACAATACGCAGTGCAGTAACTGCATTTATAATTAATATTTAATCGCAATGTCTTTTACAAACTCTTTTTTCCTAATCCATTTATTCCATTTTTTAGGAGACAAATTAATATAATTATTTACCGTGTTATAAGACATGTCAAGCATTTAAAATTCTAAAACATTTTAATATACATAAATGTTGAAAAATTACTAACACTGTACTTCCTAAAAACATAAACAAACAAAATTAGTGTCTAATGATAGAGGGTTTATAAGTTTACAATTTGTTGTTCGAACATTTGCACGGGCGCCCATACCTATGAGCAGAGGGGAAAGGAAAATATGTATAGTATTAATTATGGTCAGGTATTTTTCTTTAAAGAGATTAGCACTAAAATATGTTTTAGATGTTATTATGTGCCGTTTGATTTTACATATACTTATTGCACATAAGCTCAAAATTAGCGTGCGAAGCACGCAATGCTCTGTT
Organism: Philaenus spumarius; assembly: GCA_018207615.1. Classification (NCBI taxonomy): domain Eukaryota; kingdom Metazoa; phylum Arthropoda; class Insecta; order Hemiptera; family Aphrophoridae; genus Philaenus; species Philaenus spumarius. The sequence continues at coordinate 11,323 of JAGFPH010016636.1, forward strand.
TATTGAAAATACTCACAATACGGGTGCTGGCGTGCACGCAATGCATTTTGTATTGAAAACACTCCCAATACGGGGGTTGGAGTGCGAAGCTCGAAATGCAATTTGTAATGAAAACACTCCCAATACGGGGATTGGCGTGCGAAGCACGCAATTCATTGTGTATTGAAAATACTCCCAATATGAGTGTTGGCGTGCGAAGCACGCAATGCATTTTGTATTGAAAATACTCACAATACGGGGGTTGGCGTGCGAAGCACGCAATGCATTGTGTATTGAAAATACTCCTAGTACGGGGGTTGGAGTGCGAAGCTCGAAATGCATTTTGTATTGAAAATACTCATAATACGGGGGTTGGCGTGCGAAGCACGCAATGCATTTTGTATTGAAAATATTCACAATACGTTGGTTGGCGTGCACGCATTGCATTGTATATTGAAAATACTTCCAGTACGGGTGTTGGCGTGCGAAGCACGCATTGCATTTTGTATTGCAAATACGGTAGATGGCGTGCAAATCACGCAATTCACTCTGCGTCGGCCGCTTCTCATAGTGTTTAGTGTCCTTAGCAGTGAAATTGTTTCGCTCCATACCCCGGTCTAGCCCACCACCTAGAAAATATCATATCGGCGCCCATGGTCATTTGTGAAGGTCTTTAAGGAAATAATACAGTATGTTTTCGAGATTACAGATCAAATCCCGGTATAAAGTAAAAACTAAATCTATACTTGAGTCTCATTCCGTGTTAACCCAAAAGTGCAGCCACTTTGTCCTTACTGTGTTAACATCAAGCAACTTAATTTGGAGTGTGGAACATCAAAGCATGTTCGAAAGAGGTTTTGCCTAACAAACTGAATTCAGCGGATGACACCCAGTATATTATGTAACTGAATTTACCGGTTTTCAGACGTGTGGCTTCATTTAGCGTTTGTTTAAAAAAACCGTGGAATATAGGATCAATTCAGGGGGTTACTCGTATTTTTTCCAGTACCGGAACTGACCAAAAGTGACAGAAAGGCGATCCGGAATTTTTGGAAATTTTTACTTCTAAAACCCGTACTTTACGTATATTTTGTGGGTCTAAGGGTGCAGATAATATGCTTACTTTTATAAGAAAACTAACTTACTTTTATATGCTTACCTTTATGTATGTATGTAACTATTTGTGTACTTGTATATAGCTCATATCAAATTTTAGAGACACATACTATTTTAAGCAAAAAATTGGCAAAATGTCTCTTATTGAGTCAATAGCCTTTATCAGAAATTTAAATCCTTGGTACAAGGCTGTAAACCTTAACACATGCTATGTACATCAAGAAATGACTTTTCTTATACAAAAACATAAGCAAGCTTATCACGAGAACACAACACAGGCGCTTGTTAGTGAATTATTCTAACGACACTCAAAAGTCACAAAACTAAACAACATCACAATGTCAACGTCAAAGCGACCAGCCAATTTTTAATTTTTGACAGTTCACGAGAGGTAGCTTGTACCGGGCAACCTGATAAATCGCCTTGCGGTCAGTGTTTAGGTATCTACGTTTAAATAATTTCCTCTTGCTAGGCGCCTTTCGAGTTGTACTTCTAACGGAGTTTATCAGTGTCCAGCCATTGTTTATATGTATTCCGTGTTGTCCTCTCATTTAGGATATTTACTTTTTAATTATTTAATCGTGAAATTAAATGGGTTATTCGATAAGTATTAATAACTAAATGTGGTCCAGATTTTATCATATTTGTACTTAGTATTTTGATTACAATAATGATCATGCTGAAAAATTAATAATATAAAAGTGTAAGCATCGCTGTTTTTTTAAACTTTTCGGCCGCTTCGACTCTGAATCATCGGTCTCTTATATTCCTATTCCGAGCTGAGGGACAATGTGGGAGACTTTAGTTGGCTCGCATAGTCGCAACGCACTGTAGTGTGGGGATATCTTGAGGTTTTTCGATTGGCAATTGGCGGACGTAAAATTCTGAATTGAGTGTGTTTGAGGGAGTGGATGGTCTAGTGCAAAGTTAAAACAAAACGTAAAAAAATAATAAAAAGCAGTAAACCCCTGGATCAATTGCGATGGTTCTATACAGGCCAAACTGTAAGGCCGTTATTATTTGATATATACAAAGCCTTTAAACATACCAACAACCAATTGCTTAACAACCAGGTACAGTTTCATAGTATTGTTCGATTTGGCAATAATAATCTCTGACTCTCATAAACTGAACACTGGATTTAGTCTGTAGCGTTCGACCGCTAAACAAAGTATAAGTATAAGTCGAATTACATGTCACAGTTGTGCGTTATGTGTGAAGTGAACATTTTAATGTCTTAACAAATGTGATGATGAATCGTATATTTCGAAACGCGTCATAAACAAACGCTGAACAAAGTCATACTAGGGATAAAAGGTAAATTTAGTTCTACTGTAACTATTTGTAACTTGGGTAGACCTACTACAATGAGTCCGACCATTAGTATGATGTTTGCGTTTCTCTATAGTTTGAATGTGATTGGATATCTTTCGTTTTGTCCTAATTATGTATTTTATTTATCATAAATGCCATGTTAAGACGTATAACCTTGTTATATTTAGTTACAGTTTTATTCACTGTTATGTTTAAAAATTGTATCATTGCTGACTAATTCCAGTAGTGTGTGTGTAAATTAAATGTTCAATTTTGTACCTGCTTGTGTTTGCAGGTATCTCAATTTATTTATGTAAATGCTCTCCACCTTTCATACAATAATAACTGCTCAGGTGTTAGCTCTAGTCTATCTTATATATCATATTTAATTGTCAATGTTTGTCTTATAGTTTAAAACAATACGCATCCCTTTTACTGATCTACTCCAAACTGTCTGCAATAGCTCCCGAAAAAACATAATCAAAATCAATACTTAAATTAAATTAGCTTTAAATTAAAAATAATCATACTAACCAATTTGGTTTGTTTACAGTTTAACTTCGTAGGCAAGTTGTTGGGTCCCAAGGGAAATTCGTTGAAACGTCTCCAGGAGGATACAATGACTAAGATGGCAATTTTGGGAAGAGGATCAATGCGGGACAGGCATAAAGTACGTACCTTCTTTGTTTATTATTTTAAGAGCTTAAGGGTCTGCTCCAGTAAACGATAAATCCAACGGAACGCAAACGCCTCTCACTATATCCCTATCTAAACAGTGCAATTTCTTGCGCTGACATTGCCTCATTTCAAACCATTTTATAAGTCTATCTTTTTTAATTGAGTGTTGAAAAAAAAACTGAATATTCTTTATAAAATTTCGGATCCTTCTTGCAAATTATTTTTCGTTATTAATTTCTTATTGTGTTACGAAAAAAATTCAAACTTTGTACTTACAAAATGTCAAAATCAAAAGCATTTTAAAAAAAATGTAAATTGCAAGACGGATGAGTATTGTGATTGTGCTTAAAATGAGACCTTGCAAACAATTTTATGATACAAAATAAACGAAATAAATGGTTTGAAATTTAACATTGCTCTTATGGGATAAAATCCAAGATGGCTGCCACTACAGCAGACCCTTAAATGATATATAGGTATCGTATATTTCATAGTTAACTAGTAATCCAAGTGAAAAAGTACAGGTAGATTAATTAGAGGTAGAAAAAATAATTGTATATATAGGCCTATCTAACTATGCTGTGGGGATTTTTAACTCGATAAATGTGTACAATTATAAGGATGTTATATTATTACAATTTTAGTAATTACAAAATATTTAATTTAAAGTGCCTGCAGAAGTTAAACAAGTGTAGGTATTTTGAACTGTTATAGAACTTATGTAACCTGTATCATCTTTTTTAAAGTTAGAAGTCGTTAAAATGTAAATTTTTACAATCACTTTTGTGTACTTCGTTCTTCAGAAGACACTAATCATTCCTACAAACAATAAAATATATCTAACCGGGTCTACTTCGATAGGGATTTTCAATATAGTAAATGTACATGTACTTAATTAACTTAATTACAGGAATGTTAACAAATAATTCGACCACGTAGCTGAACCGCTGACGTGAGTTGAGCGAATTTCCTAAATTAAATTTATATATGTTTTTGATTTTCAAACAACTATTTGGGAAATTGATCTACTCACGAAGGTGCACCCAGCATGTACCAAATATATTGCCATCGGTCACCACGGTAAAAGCCGTGGATTTAATTCTGGTACTTTTACGGTATTTTACGTTTTGATTGTTTTTGGGGGAACCAGATGGGCTATAAGGTCGCGTAAAAAAACAAAATGTGCAGAATTATTTCGTATGTTTATTTTTTTAAAGAAAACTTTAAAAAAATTTATTCTATTACGAAAAATCTCAAAAATGTTTTACTTCCGGTCAAAAATTGGGTCTTCTTCCGGTCAATTTTTTTGGCTAACGAACTCATCCGAACAACTTAGAAAACCAACCTGTGTAGTAAATTTGGACCAAATCGGACATAAAATGCGTCCGTTAGAGTGCGCACATGATACTTCCGGTCAAAAATGTGGTCTACTTCCGGTCTATTTGTTTGGCTAAAGAACTCGTCCAAACGACTAGAAAACCAACTAACCTGTGTACTAAATTTGGACCAAATCGGACATAAAATGCGTCCGTTAGAGTGCGCACATGATACTTCCGGTCAAAAATGTGGTCTACTTCCGGTCTATTTGTTTGGCTAAAGAACTCGTCCAAACGACTAGAAAACCAACTAACCTGTGTACTAAATTTGGACCAAATCGGACATAAAATGCGTCCGTTAGGGTGCGCACACTTATATACATGGTACTTCCGGGTCAAAAATGTTCTCTACTTCCACTAAATTTTTTTCGCTGACGAACTCGTTCAAGTGACTTAGACGAAAAAATAAATATATTATTTTTAATGACACCCCAAAACGTGTTCTGAGGACCATGATCGGTGCTCATTTGCTACTCTCGACCTTGGGGTCTTACGATAATTGCCACTGCAATAGCTCATTTTTCCTATGGAAATTCGCTAATAAATCAAACGATAAAACCGTTATACTATTTTTAACCCCCGATGCAAACAGAGAGATGTTATAAGTTTAACGTGTGTATCTGTCTCTGGCATTAGCTCCCAGACGGATGAACCGATTTTGATATTTGTTTTTGTAAGGTGACTTGATCGAAAGAGTTCTTAGCTATGATTCAAACTCTGTTCAGCCGTTCGGGGGGGGATTGGATGTTTAAAATTTTTAATGTATCTGTTATGTCACTCGCGTACAATGATTTCAGTTCATTATGCTTTTTTCTCTGAGAAAACTGTTTTTAACTTTTATCACAAAACCAAAAACGTCTTTACACCGAATTACTTCAGTTTCCTGTTAACTCACACTGACTGTAAATTTTAAATATTTAAAAATAAAAACAAATTATAAAGACCGTTATATTGAAATATAGACGACTAGGGGAAACCCCTGCGTGCTCCACACGCCCAGTGGTAATAATGTTTTGGTAAATAATGTTAATGTTCAAATCAAATTATTTCGTATAGTTTTTAAAACAAATGTTAAAAGAACCAGCAAGGCTCAGGTCTACACTTTAATAAAAACCTAACCTAAAAGTTAGAAATACAAATAATTGCTTCAAACTTTGAAATCAGTTGTATTGGAACAAACAGCTGTTTTAATTGGTTGCTATGGTGATAAATGTAAATACATGTGTTGGTTCATCAGTCTAGGCCTAAGATTTTTTCCAACTAAATTTACAAATATTGAAATATATATATTTTTTTATCAAAATGAATTATATCCTATGAATCCCTGAGGATAGTGAAGCTTTTTATTAGTAAAACTATTTTTTTCAGTCGCTTCAGTAGTTCCAGATATTACTCCCTACATACAAACAAACAAATTTTACCTCTTTATAATAGTAGTATAGATTCAGCCGTATGAAGAAGAGTAACAAAGGATATAATGAATAAAAGTCCAAGAGCCTTCGTTTAAAACGTCGTAAATAACGAATTTAAAAGATTTGATGCCCTGAAGCTGGTGTTTAAGAAGCTCACTCTTACAACAAAGCCAAGAGCACTGCTTCCTTTACTCAGAGAAGATGCTTCAACCAAAGTATAATTACCAACAAACAATGGAACAACTTCTTTTCGTTCCTGGAAGACTTTAATTCCGCTCTGCAAACAATTTCTTTTTATAACAACTTTTCAACAAATTTGAAACAGCATTAAAGTTTTAATCATCATAAATACAATGTAAAGATGCAGAAATATTTTTAAAATCCCCTAAGCTGAATGTCATAAAATATAATCAGAATGACACAATAAATTATATTGCAAAAGGAAAACTAGAAGTTGCATATTTGAAATAGTTTATTCTATATCTCATAAACTAATTGGTATCCTCGATAAAGCTTATGCATTTTTTTATAGTTAATTGCCTCGGAGGAGGGAGTTTATCTCGTGATGAGGTAGGTCTGCTCCTTTTTAGTTAAGAAAACCCGACAGGAAATAAGTTGCGCAATCTTTAAAATTAAACTCAACATATTGATGCTTAATTCGGGTTTATAATAGGGAAAGGTATTTCTGACGCTTTTCACCAATTCGCGTTGAACATTAACGAGGCAATTAGTTCAAATAAACGCTTTCAAGTTGTTTTCGTTGATTTAGCTAAAGCATTAGAGCGTGGATTAAGCAACCTGAAGGTTCGAAAACCCTGGGTGATTACTTCTACATGTAAATATATCCCAGTTTTGTATCTGCTTTAAACGTCTTTTCAAATAAACAAATTCAAAACATAACGTGTACAATTTTTTACACAATATGATAATAAACAATGGTTTTGAAATATAAGTAATCATTTAGCAACCTATAAGTAAAATAAAAAATTAACTCCCAAGAATTTCTTGTCATATTTAAGAAAAGGGTTCCTACTCCTTACATAAATCATAATTAAAACTAATTATGATTTAAATCATCAAACATAAAATAAATAAAATATAGTAATTTTTTTTTAAATTATAATTAATGTAGTTACAAAAAATTTTCAATGTTTCTTTATCTTAAAGTGAATACACAGTAATAGTATTTAGAATACAATAAGTAGAAAAATGGGAAAATCTTAACTTCTTGGCTACGCTATTTTGAATTGAGATATCGGAGAGGGGCTTACTTTACACCAATTTTCTCGTTTCCACGAAGGCATTAAAATGAGGGATCACACAATAAGGGTTACTATTTAAAACAAGGGTTACTAAGCCTATGGAGTTGGCACGAGTTGCTCGATAACCTGAAAACGGGAAAATATAATAGATAACAACTAATCAGTTTACGTTAAACGTTACTGTGTCGATCTGAGTCAATCTAAGATCAAAACAAACACAACTAAACTACTAAGTATTTTAAAGTTTTATAAATTATAATTATCTTGGCCAAACTGACATAAAATAAGTACTCGGTACGAGAAACTAGCATATACTTTCTCACAAACATATTTAAAATTATTAAACAGATTTACTGTGACTTCATAATTGTGTTAAAATGGAAGAGTTTATACATTACAATAGGAGAGTAACCAATAAATATTATTATTATTAACTGAATGAGAATTTTTAGAATGATGCGGTTTTTTGCCTATGTTAGGGGCTACAAATAAGCCACATTTTATCAAAATCGTTAGACCCGTTTATGTATAAAA